>JANAVB010040417.1:2522885-2524376 GCA_029216955.1 Iris pallida
GGAAGTCCACGCGACTTGTTGTCGCCGAGATCGGTTCCGCTACTTGGAAGTCTCGTCATGTCTTGATATGTCTCGCACACGAGATCGGTCCCGCGGCTTGGGAGTCTCGCTAAGTCTTGATATGTCCCGCACACGAGATCGGTCCCGCGGCTTGGGAGTCTCGTTAAGTCTTGATAGAAAGAAGGAATGCATGGTCATGTTAAGGAAGGACTGGATAGACTGGATAGATCGAGTATGCATGGTCATTGGATAACTTGTCGACAAGGTGTAGTCTTCTCGAATGATTACCGGGGCGCCGGAATCATTCGGCCCGGAGGAAGCGAGTGTGGCTCAAAGTAGGATGCTGGATGACCGCATGGGAGAGTTCCACCCCACCGGCCGAGTTCGCGTAAGTTGCTCCTCGTCGTAGCACTGTCTCAAATATGTCTAAGTCCCGAATAGAAAGTGGCATGACCCTGCTGTCCCGAGTTCAAGTTTGGTCGAGTTTATGCACGATGAGGCACTGCCTCGATCGAAACACACGTTGGCATTGTAGCATGTCACCCCCAGTTTTCGAATTAGGGGTATTTTCATCATTTTTCAAGTTTTATAATTTTTAGGAATTTTATTTGATTTTATATGATTTTTAGGGATTTATTTGATTTAGTTTGAATTTTACCCAATTCGGACTTAAGTGGAGACCCGGGTAGCCTGGACACTAGTGGGACCCACATACTAGCTGGGCTTGGCCCACATACCATCCTAATTAGGCTAGAAACCATAAACCCTATTTCTATGGCTTAATTAGTCATTTTAGAGCTTAATTAGTTAATTAAAATTAGACCGAAACGAACCGAACCAAACTCGAACCAATTAAACCTAAGTCTAATGGGTTTGGAGGGTTATTGGATCCACCAAAAATCCAATAACCCCCCACCCCTTTTGGCCGGCCAAGTAGAGCCCCCCCCCCCCCCCCCCCCCCCCCCCTCTTTTTTCTTCACAAAGTTAACACTTCTCTCTCTCAAATTTCATTTATTCCAATATTTTCTTCCTCCAAGCAAAACCTACACTAGGTAAGTCATAAATCCCCCATAATTCCGCTATTTCATTTGTTCCCTTCACAATAGTTGTAGAGGAGGAGATTCTCTACACTTTGCCCACAAATTTGTAGGATTCCCTAGAATATCTAGGTTAGAATATTTATTTGGGGTTTTCTTAAATTAGAGTGGTATATATATATTATATATATATATATATATATATATATATAGATATTATATATATATATATATATATATATTATATATATATATATATTGTGTGTGTGTGTATGTGTTATATATATATACACACATATATATATCAATATACATATATATAGAAAAAAAAAAAATATATATATTAATATATATTATATATATATATATATATATAGATATAATATATATATATATATAATATATATTTGTGTTTGTGTGAGAGAGTGGTGGTGTGGTGTCATGAGAGTGGTGG
>JANAVB010040417.1:2559522-2864522 GCA_029216955.1 Iris pallida
TGCCAAATTTGATATATGAGGATCACGAATACCAAGTCCTCCCTTGAACTTCGATTTTGTAAAAGTAGACCAAGCAGTAAAATGTAACTTCCTCTTGCTATCATCAGCTCCCCGCCAAAAATCCCGTTGATGTTTAGAGATGGTATTAGCTACTTTCTTTGGAACAAGATAGGAAGATAGGTAATATGTAGGTATGGAAGCGAGTGTCGATTTGATTAAAACAGTTCGAGCAGCATGGGAAAGACAGCTCCTCTTCCAACCTTTGAGTTTGCAATTACTGCTATTGATCAAATCAGAAAATGTATTTGATCTCTTTTTGGAAAGTTGGATTTTGTGACCAAGATATTTATCAGTGGAGGACATGGCTTTAACACCCAACAAATTTCGATACAATTGGCACATATATGGGTCAGTAGCTCTTGAAAAGAAGATTGATGATTTATCGAAATTGATACGTTGTCCAGACCATTGCTCGAAGGTTTGAGTAATATTTTTGGCTTGAAACAAATTATGCAAAGAACTTCTCCCAAATAGAAAAATATCATCAGCAAAAGCTAAATGAGAGAAGGAAACATGACATCTAGCACTACTAAAATAACCCATTTTAGCGACGTCAGGAGACGTCGCTAAATAAGAAAAATACGTCGCTAAAACCAATTTGCGACGTATTTAGCGACGAATACCGGACGTCGCTTATAGGCAAGTCGCAGATGACACTTTAGTCGCCGAACGTCGCTATTTGCGACGCGGAGTTCATTGTCGCTAGACGTCGTAAAATTCGCGACAGATAGCGACGTATCACTACGTCGCCAAAATTGCGACGTAAAGCGACCACTTGCGACGCTGTAAACTTTATATATGATGACATGGCATGGCAGCCACATGGGCAACTTAGCGACGGCTACCGACAGATTTAGCGACGTATATTAGTGACGTCTAGCGACGTTACGTCGCTATTTAGCGACGTATAGCGACGTCTACTTTCCGTCACAGAACGTCGCAGAACGTCGCTATACGTCGCAGATATTATAAAAAAATTTAAAAAATATAATTGATATTTTTGTTATGCTGTGTGTCTGTGTTTACAGTGTGTGTGAAGTGCAGTGTTCGAACCATCGACAGTTTCGCTTACTGTTCTATGTTTTATCTTGGATAGAAAGAGCAACAGTTCAGGGTGCACTTCTCAGAGCTTCCTCTTCACGTCCTTCACCTTCTCGGGAACCTTTACGACGTCCCGAGAAAGTAAAGGACGTGAAAATGAAGCTCTCAGAAGTGCACCCTGAATTGTTGCTATTTCTATCCAAGATAACACATACAACAGTAATCGAAACTGTCGATGGTTCCGAACACTGCATTTCACATTTACTGTAAATACAGACACACATCATAACAAAAATACACAATATATTTTTTTAAAATTTCGGCAGCACCTCCTTTGTATATCAGATCATCGCTTATAACCCAGCGTAGGTATATTTGTCATCCCCGTCGCAGATATCACAAAGTAAATATCATAATAAAAATAGGAGGCAGTGCAAAGTAAATATCACAGACACACATCCTCACAAACATCCAATAGAGTTAAATAAAAATGGAAGATGATAAAAAGTCTCCCACCAAGTGTATAAACAACAGTGTACCAATAAACAATTTGTCCATAGGGCCAATACATACAAGTCATAAAAAAACTAATAAAATCACTGCGGACCCCTGCCGCGCAACTGGGATAGAATGTAGTCATACTGCTCATGGGTGAGCTGTACCGTAGGGGCAGTAGGAGGCAGTGCAATGTCTGGAGTCGGCGCCGGAGGCAGTGCAGTGTCTGAAGTCGGCGCCGTCGATGGACCGGGAGGACGTATCTGCTCCAGCTCTCGCAGTCGCTCACCATGCGCAGCAAGGGTACTCACCACCCTCTCAGTATACTGAGTGAGTGAGGCAGACATGCTCCTCTGCGATCCCTCCAGCTCGACCTGTCTACGCTCTGTGCGCTGCGTAGACTCGGTGAGCGTCTGCAAGCTGGCAGCTGTAGCCTGATGCAGACTCATCAGCTCCTGTATACTGCGCTCGACCGCATCAAATCGTCCGGTGACGATCGGAGGGTCGGATCGTCGCTCGACCGCATCAGAAATCTGCTGCTGCAACTCGCGATACAGCTCCTCGATCTGACGACGAACATCCTCAGCTCGTGACGACGCCTGCGTAGCCGGAGAATGCGCACTGACAGAGGGGGCCCGGGTTGACTCCGAAGCCAAATACGCGTCGTAGGATCCCGTACCGTAGTACGTACCCTTCTGAAGACCGCCAACGGCGGTCATCCAGAGCTCGTCCGGCGATGGAGCTGTAGGCGGCTGGGAGGAAGTACCAGCCCCTCCCTCTGCTTGCGCACTAGCAGCAGCAGCAGCAGCAGCAGCAGCAGCCGCCTCCTCCTGTAACCGAACAAACTCGGCCTAGAACATGTTTGCTAACGTGTAAGTGTTTGCTAAAGTCTATATTGATATCTATTTTCTTGTTTTCTAAATTATAGTAAATTAATATAAAGAATAGAACGTACATATGCCTGCGTCGCCCTCTCGTCAATGAACTCCCCAGCCCTCCGATGGGTGACCAGGAAGACGGTCACCATGTTCGGATCCTCACCCTTTTTTACCTGTTAAAATATATTATCTATTATTAGTATTAAACATTCTATCGAACTATATATAAATTAATGTCCGTCATAGGAACGTACCAGACGACGAAAATGCTCCGTCATCAGAATGGAGCCACCACACCACTTACCGGCGCTCGACCGCGCCACCTTGGCCTTCTGAGACCGCTCCTGGTACCTGCGCTCGCTGAATCTAGCCTTCATCGCAGTCCACTGCTCTGGCGTAATCCAACCCTGGATCGGCTGTCCGGAGCGATCACGACGCTTCTGGTCGTCGATCGCATCACGGATGAGCTTGGCTGCGACGGCAGAAAATTGGCCCTCGATCCTTGCCGTCCGGTGTGGTAGATAGAAATAGGTCCTCTACAAGAAGTAAAATACAAAAATGTTATAATATACACAAATGATTATTAAAATTTAAAAATAAACAAATTTTTTACCTTGAAGTGGGCGAACCAAAAGGCCTTCCTATCTGCGGGAGCATCTGAGTAGTTAATCCAAGGCCCACCATAGTTCTGCCTCAGAAATGTCCCCAGCTGTCTCTGTACTGCAGAAGGCCGATATCTATACAATAATATTTTTTTATGAATATATATGTACATATAATCATTTGAGAAATATATATTAATTAATTAACTTACTTCATAGGCCCGTCCGTCCAAATCTCCATACGCGTCACGCCCGGGGAAGCGCATGGAGGGTCGCTCTCACCTCCTGCCTGGGCAGGATCAGTCTGATCGCCGTCCTCCATATGCTCGGCATCGGCTCCCCCCATAGAGCCGTCGACAGGAGGAATGCTGGACGGGGGATCAGGGATGCTGGACGAGGGATCAGCAAGGCTGGACGACGAGGGAGGAGTCGGCAACCTGCTGGAACTGCCCTGTCCCGGTAATGGACCGGGAACAGAATGGTACAATGGCGTACTCGGAGATGAGGATGAGGGTACGGAACTGCCCTCTCCATCCCCAGCCCGAGGCTGACGGGACTGGCTAATATATAATCCTCCGCGTCGTCCTCCTGGTCTAGTCATACCTGATAATAACATATGACAATAAAACAAAAATACATATTTATATGATAGACATCACAAATTTTTGAAAAATATTATGGTCACAGATAAAAAGTGTCACTAAAGTGTCACAGATTTATTATTACAAAAATACATATTTATATGATAGACATCACAGATTTTAATCCTCTTCTAAAAATTTATCTAGTTCGTTTAGTTCATCTTCTTCTTCTTCTTCCTCATCTACATCTTCACTTTCATCTGCATCTTCCTCTTCAGATAATTCTACTTCTTCTACACAATTAGATGTGTAATGAGGAACTTTCGTCGTGTCCACTTCTATAATATTTGTTATAAGAGGTAGTTCATCCTATTGATAAGCTATATCGTCAACCTCAAATGTATTTCTAGCTTTGGTCTTGCATACTGCCCACCAGTCCGACCTTGTTGTTCCCCGTTTATGATAACTTGTGAAGTACACGAGCTGAGCCTGACTTGATAGGACAAATGGTTCATAGGCTTGATATTGACGCCGATAGTTTATATCAACAAGACCGTGCTTGTCTACTTTCCAACACTGACCTTCAATCGGATCGAACCAATCACACCTGAATAACACAATCTTAGCAGGCTCTATTCCATAACTATATGTCAGCTCCACGATCTCCCGTAGCACGCCATAGAAATCGTTGCCCGCATCAACATCTTTGTAGTTCGAAGATCTGATACACAAACAGCTATTTTTTGGTGGAGTCGAGATCCACAAAGTTGTCTCTGATCGGGCAAGTTGTTGACTTGAACCTAAACCCATTAACACAGTAGCTTGGCCATATTTTTGCAGCATAAATTGGTCCCTTGGCTAGCGTTCTAATAGACTCATTCTCAAGTCTTGCGTATGGACGATCGACCTAAATACCACGAAAGAAGCAATTAAGCTCATTCTCAATCAAGTGCATATACAGAAAGGTAATTACAGAGTTCTGAAGTCTTACATATGCACTCAACCATTATGGAAAATAATGCCTCATTTCTTGTTCTAGTTCTTCTTCTGTTATGTGTGGCCTACCTGACCTCACATCATCATTAAATATGCTGAAAACAACATCGTGCAATTAATGTAATAGTATCATTCTCAACACTATTAAAATAATGTAGATGTATTATTTACTTACCCCTCCAGTTTCTCTACTTTCTCCTCGTCGCAGTTGAGTAATACATACACCTGAGCAGCCCTTAGCTCATCATCGTTCAGATATCTCTTCTTCATTTTACCCGATAGCTTTTCTGGAGCATTGAATACCTTCAGTATTGTATCATTACTTTCATGATCTCCGTCGTCGTTTCTGGAAGCTCTCGTTCTATTAGTTGTAACATGAGGCTTGAAATACATCGAACAAAAGTTTGTAATCTCCTCGAGAACATAGGCTTCACAAATAGAACCCTCAACCCGTGCCTTATTTTTCACCTTTCTTTTTAGGTGATTCAAATGTTGCTCGAACGGGTACATCCATCGATATTCGACGGGTCCACCAACACGTGCCTCATAGGATAGATGAATCGGCAAATGCTCCATAGAGTCGAAGAATCCAGGAGGAAATACCCTCTCTAGCTTGCATAGTGTTACCGCAATATCCTTCTCTTGCTTTTCTAGACGATCAACGAGCAATTTCTTGGAACAAAGATCCCTGAAGAATATGCTGAGCTCCGTCAATGGATCCCAAACTGCCTGCGGTAAGAATTCCCGAAATGCAGTCGGAATTAACCTCTCCATGAATATGTGACAGTCGTGGCTCTTCATACCCGTCAATTTGTTTTCCTTCGGATCGACACATCTTCTCATATTTGACACATATTCGTCTGGAAATTTTAGGCCCTGGATCCATCGACAAAAGTCTCACTTTATCCTCCTTGTCCAGCGAGAAAATTGACTTCGGCAGGAACTATTTTCCATTCTGATGTATCAAATACAACGCAGGGCGTTTGCATATTTCTTCTAAGTCCAACCTGGCCTTGGAATTGTCTTTCGTTTTTCCCTTTACGTCCATCACAGTATTAATTATGTTATCAAACACATTCTTCTCAATATGCATGACATCAAGATTATGTCTGATCAGATTGGTACTCCAGTATGGCAGATCCCAGAATATGCTCCTCTTTGTCCAGTTATGATCTCTACCAAATCCATCGCACTTGTACCCAGTTGTAGGATCTTCGATAGCACTTGAAAAATCTTTAACCTCCTTCCATATCGTGGCTCCGCACCAACTTGGCGGTGGATCACCCTTCTCTACAACGCCGGCACGGAATGCATTCATGTTCCTTCGGAACGGATGATCTTTTGGCAGAAATTGCCGATGACAATCAAAGAAGCACGGTTTTTCTCCGTGTTTCAAGCGGAAAGCCTTACTACGGTCCATGCAATACGGACATGAGAGACGGCCATGAGTGCTCCATCCAGATAACATTTCATAGGCCGGAAAGTCGTTGATGGTCCACATAAGGGTTGCCTTCATCTGAAAATTCTGCTTCCTGGAAACATCGTACGTGTTAGCGCCTACTTTCCATAACTGATTCAACTCATCTATCAAAGGCTGTAAGTACACGTCAATGTTCCTCTTGGGATTGTTCGGACCAGGAATTATAACGATTAGAAACATGTACTGAGTCTTCATGCACATCCAAGGCGGTAGGTTATACGGAGTGACAATCACAGGCCAGCACGAATACTGGGATCCCGAAAGACCAAAAGGAGTAAAACCGTCAGAAGATAGTCCCAACCTGACATTACGCGGATCTGAAGCAAAATCAGGATACACTCGATCAAAGTGCTTCCACGCTTCTCCATCGGATGGGTGATCCAACACTCCTTCAATCTGTTCTCGCATGTGCAAACTCATATTTTCGACCGTCTCTTTCACCATAAATAATCTTTGCAACCGCGGCGTTAAAGGCAAGTAGTGCATTGAATCGGTCGGTCTTCTTGCACCGGTAGACCTTCCTGTACTAGTTGTCTTATAGCGATCAGCACCACAAAATCTGCACACATCTGCATCCTTGTCGTCTTTGTAGTACAGCATGCACCCATTGCGACAGGAATCGATTTTCTCGTATCCCATCCAGAGCGATCTCACCATCCTCTTAGACCGGTAGAAGTCTTTAGGCAACTTAGCACCCACCGGCAAGATCTCTATAATCAACTCCAACACTCGGTTGTAGCATTCTTACGACATGTTAAAATCTGACTTAATGCTCAACAGTCTTGTAACCACCTCCAACGGTGAATGATCCTCACAACCAGGATACAATGGAGTCCTTGCATTCTCCAGCAACTCCATGAACTGTGCAGCATCGGCGTTCGGTGCCTCCTCAGGTGCATCATGAACGAAACTAGGCCCCGCAGCGTCGAAAACCATGTTCACGCACCCGTCATCGTATGCATGATTATCTGAAACAAAATTAGGTCCCGCATGCATATATGGCTCAACATAAGGCTCCGGTTTTGATGCTAAAGACACAAGTTCTCCGTGTGCGGTCCACTGATAGTAATTAGGCGTGAAACCCCTCGAGTACAAATGATATGTCACTTCCACTTCTGGATAATATTTCATGTTATGACATTTCACACACGGACACTTAATTTTGGTGCTGTCCATGTACTGAGGGAACGCCTTAGCAAACTGCAGGAACTGCTCTACTCCCGCTATGTATTCATCCCGCACACCACACATATCATCAGGACGACGATTGTACATCCATGAACGATTCCACAAGTAGTAATTCATATCCATTTGAAAATAATTCTGCAAAGATGGACACACATTATCCAACAGGCACAAATTCGTATATTATGTCTTATTAGGGACACACATTAGTAGCGGACAGTTACTAATAACAATGATATGCAATCTAGGTCAAACTAGGTTGTACTAAGTCAAACAAGGTCAACCTAAGTCAAACAAAGTCAAACAAGGTCAAAGTAGGTCAAGGGTTGACCTATAGTTGACTTTGTCAACTCTTAGTCCAATCTAAGTCAAATATCCTATTTCTAGTCATTACCTACCAAGGTACCGTTTACCTTATCGCTATTGGTATCCCAATACCAATACCTTAAGTTGGTACCCTTTACCTTATCGCTATTGGTACCCTTTACCTTATCGTTATTGGTATCCAAATACCAATACCACGGTAACATGGTTGGTACATTAAGGGTCTTTGACAAGATGACATATTGCGAAAAAATATATCCTTATATATACTTCTCCTACGGATATATCTTTTCACAACATGTCACCTCCTCAAAGACCCTTAATGTGACAACCATGTAACCCTCTCAGTCATATCCCAACTAATAAATAGTCAACCTTGGTCAAACAAGGTCAAATCTAATATATCCTTACTAATTTACAGTTTACAGGAACACAATGTTAAAACATTCATTCAACTCATTAGGAAGAACAAAACTCAGGTATAGGAATTAAACCATTCACTTGGTTAACAGTCAATTCAATTTCAGTTATTCAAGGTAATCAGTTGACACATTCAGTGGATTTATCTCAGGAATAGGAAAACCAATCTCAGTCCTATTTACAGTTTAAGGAAAATGAAATCTACATTTTTTTTGAAAACAGTGTATACAAAAAGGGAAATCAGAGTCTCAGGTTTAACACAGTGAAGTGATATATGTGTCAAGAATATTACTGAATGTTAAAGGAAACGGTGGCAGACATTTGTGTTCAAGTGTCAATACAAACAGTGAGCTAACTAACATTAAGAAATCTGGAATTATATTAACAGTTGCAAAGGAAAGAAAATTCAGTGAGCTAATAACTGGAATGGGAAACAGTAAGCTAACATGAAATCAGTGAACAAGAAAACTGAGAATACATCTCAGGAAAATAGGAAGGGAAATCAGTTCCCAGTCCTGCATGTCTTCGAGAACCAACACACAGTCCAATTTCTCATACTCAAACATATAGCCTATTCTAATTAAGCAATCCTGCAGTAAACACAAACTAGAACATGTGGGGATCATTATAACTCATCAAAAGGAATCAGTTCAATTCAGTTCAAGGAAGAACAGCAAACCAAATTCCTGAGTTTTCATCAAACCAATTTAAATCGAACCCCATGTCCAATATCCTATTCTCAAATCACAAGCCTAATCAGAAATGAAAAACTGATTCCTGAAGTTCAGGAGACAATCAAGTTCAGGGGACAATCCAATTTCTCATACTCAAACATATAGCCTATTCTAATTAAGCAATCCTGCAGTAAACACAAACTAGAACATGACTCATCAAAAGGAATCAGTTCAATTCAGTTCAAGGAAGAACAGCAAACCAAATTCCTGAGTTTTTATCAAACCAATTTAAATCGAACCCCATGTCCAATATCATATTCTCAAATCACAAGCCTAATCAGAAATAAAAAACTGATTCCAATATCCCCATGTCCAATATCCTATTCTCAATTCAGTTCAAGGAAGAACAGCAAACCAAATTCTTGAAGTTCAGGGGACAATCAAAACTGATTCATGAGTATCAGTCAACCCATTGAAACCAACTCGAGTCCAAATTCCATTCCCATATCATAAAACTTAATTTAATAAGTAAAGATCAATCTATCATGGGCTAATACACATGTAGGAGTAATATTGGTACTTAAAACATTAGTTAGAATCAGATTAACAGGATTGACATAGGAAAAACTTGAAACGTATCATGTATCAGTCATGTAAAGTCAACCCACATATGTCCGAATCCCATATCACAGCAACGACCCAATCTCAATGTAAATATCAACTAACATAGATTAACAACATGTCTAGGAATCAAATCTAGCATTTAAATCACAATTTAAAACATTTAAACTAGGAATAAATCTGTGTCTCTGTGTGTGTGTGTATGTGTTTGTGTGTGTGTGTGTGTGTGTGTGTGTGTCAGTGTCCGTGTGTGTCCGTGTGTGTATGTGTGTGTGTGTGTATGTGTCTGTGTCTGTGTGTGTGTGTCTGTGTCCGTGTGTGTGTGTCAGTGTCCGTGGGAGAGGAGGAGGAGGAAGGAGAGGAGTTAGGTTAGGGTTTACCTGAGGAAGAGGAGGAGGAGCTCGGATTGGGGGAGGAGGAGCTCTAGGAGGAGGATCTCGAGGAGGAGGAGCTCGCCGGAGGGGGAGGGAGTCGCCGGGGGCCGGGGGGGGAGGGCACTGACAGAGGGGGAGGGAGTCGCCGGGGGGTGGGGGGTGGGGGGGGAAATTAGAATTTTCGGGTTTTCGAGTGAGAGTGAGGGGGAAAGAAGGCAGCGGCGTGCCCTAAGTAAAATAACTTAGCGACGTCACGTGTTGACGTCGCTAAACGTCGCAACCATGACGACATATACTTATAATATGTCGCTGAACGTCGCTATTCAGCGACGTAGGATACTCCTATCGCAGAACGTCGCTAGTCAGCGACGTTTTGCGACGTGTTTATAAAGATGTCGCTACTGGCGACGTAATTTCTTGCCGTCGCTATATTACGTCGCTATTTGATGATATTTTAGTAGTGTAGGAATTTTGACACCATCATAAAATTCATTCCTTTCCATTGTAAGAATAAATCGTGAAAAAAATTTCATATTCATAATGAAAAGATAAGGGGAAAGAGGACAACCTTGGCGAATACCACAACTTGGTGTGAAGGATTTAGTCGGAATACCATTCACAAGGATAGCAAACGAGGTGGTGGTAATGCAGTTCATGATAAGAGTATGTGTTTTTCCAGTAATGCCAAAACCAAACAAAGCTTGGCTAAGAAAATTCCAATCAAGTCTATCATAAGCCTTGGATAAATCCAGTTTCAAAGCAAAGGAACTATTAACAGGACTGAATTTGGAAATTGAATGAAACAGCTCCAGAGCAATAATAACATTATCCCCAATGTGTCTCCCAGGAACAAATGCATTTTGTAGTGGATTTATAAGATGTGGAAGAAATGGGCATAGTCGATTAGCAATAATTTTCGTAATCACTTTGTATAAGACATTACACAAAGCTATAGGTCGAAAATCATTAGCAGTAGAAGGACATGATGATTTGGGAATAAGAGTAATATATGTATGATTCAACATTCTTGGCATAACAGTAGAAGAGAAATAGTTTTGAATAAGTTTAATTACCTCTTCACCAATCAAATCCCAATTTTTTTGATAGAAAGCAGCTGGATAGCCATCAGGACCCAGAGATTTATAAGGACCCATGCACATAACAGCCATTTTGATCTCTTCCTCATCATGTATGGAACATAACCCATCATTATCTGCAGTAGAGATCCTACTCAGTTCAGATAATATGTGCAAAGGAACAGGGTGAGCAGTTGTTTTAGTGAACCGAGTTCTAAACTGAGAAACAAATTCCTCTACAATATCCTTCCGTGTTGTCACAACTTCACCGTTATCCTTATTATCCAAAGTCAATCACTGTAAATAGTCTTCTTCAACCAACAACCAAAGGTTCCTCCAAAGGTCCCATTACAGCAACAACAACAAAAATAACAAGAAGTACATAGTAAAACTGGAAACATCATTGTTACATAATTATAACTGAAATCTCAACTCAAATACACATATATCAATATATAGATAGAAAAGATTCTGGTTCCTATCATTTGTGATTCCTATAAGTACACGAGAATTCAATTAGAAAACTGATATATACCTATCAGCGATTCTTCATGAAAAAAAAATACTTGACTTAAATTACAGATATAACAATAAGCATAATTATATATCAACGGATTCTCTGTTGTGATTTAATGGGCTCAGATATCAACAGTACATGTTGAGCTCTGCCGGAACCTTATCATCTGCGTAGGGAAGCTACTGTCGTTCGAGCGGTCGAACGACAAGTAGGCCGGGCAATTCACAAACACGTGGTAGCGGCCGGACTTCCAGTCGCCGACCTTCCACCTGAGCCGCCCCTCGATCTTCACCCAGAGGAAGAAGAAGCCGTCGGCCTCGTCCTGGGTGAGAGCGTCCACGAGGAACGGCGCTATCGGGATGCTGTCGCCGCGCAGGTACGGGGACCACGCGTCGACGTCGTTGTGCCCCTGGTAGAGGGGCGCAATGGTGGCCGCCAGCGTGATCTGCTGGTTGTTGTACGTGGCGTAGACGTCGAGGCCGTCGTAGTAGATGCCCACCCTGTTGTTAGGATTTCTGGATGACAGGGTCAACTGTTTGTAGCACGAGACAATATTATTGTTAATATGGTATCAAGCAGAGTAATTAATTGAATAAGAAGAAAAAAAAAAAATGTTGCCTGGAGATAAGAGGAGAGGAGATTGGGGGAGGTGAGGTTGAAGGCGAGGACGGTGGCATCGTGAAGATAGAACTTGGGCTTTGAAGGATGGACGACGACGTACGCAAATAGGACGACGACGAGGACGGCGATGACGAAGAGGATTACGGGCCACCAGCCACTGCGCAAGAGCCTCTCGCGCGTGTAGCTGCGGGAGTCCTTGGGGGACATGGCGAAGATGGTAGAGCTTCTCCTTAATTATGGGGTTTGACAGAACAAATGAGTGATGTGAGGATAGAGTGAGAGTGGGGAAGAAATTAAAAGAGAAGTCAAAAGACATGGTTGGTGTTCTAGTAAAACTTTATGACTATTATTATTATCTTTTTTTATACGAATAAATATATCACCATGACTGGTTCTTAATAATAAGAATATTAGCACCATCTGGTGATTATGAATCATTCCGCTGTGAGAGAATATTTAGTTAAATTACTCGCACTAGCACAATAAATATTAATGTTTTGTAAAGAACAAAGCTAATTTGACTTTCACTGAAACGAATGATCTTTATAAGTTCATTTTCAATGGTTTCACATTTAGGCACACTGCATAATATTTAGAAATATTCCAAGTTAGAAACTTGTCCGATGATTTTTTTGATGAAACAACACTTGTCGATTGGAGCAGACAATGAAATTTATTGAGCATGATTCTCTCATAAAAAGAAGAAGAAAATTCAACATGTAAGGTGAAAAGGACACTGGCCAGCTGTTAATGATTAGATAATATGATAGAAACTTCTTATTTGGTGCATTTTTGTCTGTTTGATAAACATTTTGGTCTTCTTTTTCTAAAGGAAAACAGTGTCAAATTGGTACAATGCTATTAAGGATGTGACAATTGTGTTCCAGTTCATGGATGACTGAAGTCTTTGTGGAACGTGTACTGGTTTTGTGTTCATCCTGTGGGATTTATTGAACTTGTTTTGTGTTCATCCTCAAGGGGCTACCACTCGTTTGTGTTTTTATACTTGAGAGCTTTGTTTCGTTAACTATAATGTTGCTTAAAGTTAAATAATAATCATTAGAATGTGTTGATGGAACAAAAAGTTGTATTTTACCAAAACGTTTTAATCGGAGTTGGAAGAAACTTTTACATAGTCAACAACTTTATCCCGTGAAAGGCGCAATATGAAATCTTCTTTAGAAGCAAAGATCTTTTTTTTCAGTGCTTTATTTCAATCGTTTCTACTGATTTTTGAACAGGAAGACAGAACACAAATATTATGTGACAGACTCATCATCAGAATCTACGAGAACAAGCAAGGGATTCCGAAGCCCAAGACACTTTGGAGAATGATCTCGTACCTGTAGATATGTAGGATTTTGTTGTTTGTTGTCATTGCATAAGTCCTTGATTTTGTTTGATGTACTTTTTTTTTTTTGAGATCTTCTAATCCACCATTTGGAACACTCTAAGGCCTCATCTTTCCGATGTTTGGAAATGCCAAAGAATTTTAAAATGAAAGTGAATACTTCAATATGGAAAACTGATTCCTTGCTTTGATTGATGGAATTATTTTTTCCCCTAATTTTTTTTTTTCTATTGGGAATCAGTTTTCTTTCCTCCTTAGTTCCTTTGGCACCCAAACATAGGAAAGTAATCAATTTCCTTTCCCAATTCGATGATTCTGCGAACGAAACGAGGCCTAAGAACAAGACACTCGTGTCCTTCTGAATTAGCGTCTCCATCTTTAGAGACCAACGTGCAGGCAGGGGCGAAGCCAAGACATTATGTGTGCCTAGGTGGGGTGGGGGCGTCTAAACTGTGAATTATTAAGCATAAGTTCTTATTTAAGGTACTAAAAAATTTTTGAAGGGGTTACCTAGTGTTCTCTGTTTGGTAATGTTTCCAGTGAGATATGAATGAATGTGTTAAAAGAGGAAAAGATGGATTCCCCTATATAAGCCGCGGCTTAAAGTTGCAAAAATAAGAGCTTGAATACTACTTGTAAATAATCCAAGAAACATAACCGGTATAGGAACTACTAAAGGTACTAAAGAAACAAGAACAACAACTACTAATTCATCTGCCAATATATTCCCGAAAAGTCAAAAACTAAGAGATAGGGGTTTTGTGAAATCTTCTAAGATTTTGTGCGTGCTTCAAACAATTTTGTCTTCTCCATATTACCATATCTCTAGAGTCAATAATTTTCTATGAGGAACTACTGAACTCAATCACTTGTTGTCGTTACTCAACAGTTTTCTGTTGAGGTCTATCCCGTAGAGGTACTCAAATTGGAACAGTGATCGATTTCTAGGTTTCGTCGTAAACCTAATTGGTTAATTCCAATTATGTAAATCAATAGTTAAAAATCTCACTCAAAGTCAAAGGTAGACATTTTCCATTGATATAGTAACTTCTGTACCAGAAACAATGATATCTCCAATTATAGCCAATATAGAGCATGATGCTAACCTTCATGCTCAATTATTTGCTTCTATGCATATTTACTGCACACATCAACCAACCAATAATTGTATGACCAGGATGTGAGACCTAACCCCTTTAGATTAACTGGGTTATTGAGATCTCTCTTCTCACACCTTGCCAGTTTGTGATACAAAGACACAGACAATCAATAAATTGTAAAGTTTAGCCAAAGTAAATTATAAAAACTAAGAACAGTACGTACCATTGAGATCAACATATATATATATATATATATATATATATATATATATATATATATATATATATATGAGTTGTGATATGAATTCAAGAATCAATAGATTTACAATTATTATTCCCTGCTAATTATAATTTCTGATACTGGTTTCTAATTCCATGACAATATGCATATGTATCCATCACTTGACCTCATCAATATAGAACTAAAACTTAAACTCAGATATCAACGGTACATGTCGCGGTCCGCTGAAACCTTATGGAAGGATTGGAGCTCCGGCTGCGGTCGAAGGAGAGATAGGCCGGGCAGTTGACGAACAGGTGGTAGTGGCCGGAGTTCCAGGAGCCGACCTTCCACCGGAGCTTGCCGTCGATCTTGATCCAGAGGAAGAAGTACCCGTCGGACACGTCCTGGCTGAGGGCGTCGGCGAGGAACGGGGCGATGGGCACCGCGTCGCCGCGGAGGTAGGGCGACCACACGTCGACGTCGTTGTGGCCCTGGTAGTGCGGCACTATCGGGGAGGCCAGCGTGATCTGCTGGTTCATGTACGACGCGTACACGTCCAGCCGGTCGTAGTACACGCCCACTCGGTTGTTCGGATTCTTTGATGTTATGGTCACCTTCCAAATTCAATCTCAATTTAATTTAATCATTCCAAGCAACTTAATTTCATATCTTTTGTTACACTATCAAGTTTTTTTATTTGTTTCGTTTACTTAATATGATATCAGAGCAGAGTACCTGAAGATAGGTTGAGAGGACGTTGGGCGAGGAGGCGTTGAAGGAGAGGCGTTGATAGTGTTGGAGTGGGTGGGGTTCCCAACCTATGTGGAGAAGACCCCGGAGTGCGACGAGCGCCGTTCGTGTGTCGAAGAAGCTCGGGAAGTGGGCGACGTAGAGTCGCTGCTGCTGTTGCTGCCCAGGGGGAGATTCTGGAACAGGGGATCCGAGTTCGGGCCGAACTCGGTCCCATGGCGAGTTCGGGCCGAACTCGGTCTGGCCACTCCAGTACTGTGGGGTGAGGTTCTGGATGCTTGACACAGAGTTCTGGCCGAACTCTGTGTCGTCGGGGGCTGAAGCGGATTTTAGGATGAGTTTTCATCATTGGATCTAATCCAACGGTCCAGGTTGGTTGCGGGATTGGGGAGTTATATTGAGTTTTCTCAACCCTAATGAATAATCGCAAGTATTGGACAACACAAAAAGTTCGAGAGAGAAGGAGGCAAGAGTGCCATTGCAACTTCGGAGAAGAAGACGGAGGATCGAAGGTCGTTTTTCGAAGGAGATCGTGTTTCGGGTAATCTCTACTCGTCGTTCTCGTTCTTCGTAGCCTTGTGATCATTGTTCTTATCTCTGAGTGTTGTGGGGATCCGATTTGGATCGGAGGAGTTTGTAGAGGGTGTAATTCTTCTATTCCATTAGTGGAGGCTTCTCAGGGTTGGACTCCGATCGTCCCGTGGTTTTTTCCCGCAAGGGTTTCCACGTCAAAAATTCTCTGTGTCTGCGTGGACTGTTTTTGTGTGGTTGTTTTTGGTTCGTGCGTTGTATTGCTCGGTCCTCTCGCAGGTACTCTCCGGTTTGGGGAAAGGTTTCCGCGTTTCTTTCCCAACAGAGTGGTATCAGAGCTTTGGGTTCAAAGGGTGTCAGGAGTTGACAGAGGAACCAGAGAGGAGAGATGGACGCGAAGCCGGTGCGCATGGTGAACCTTAATGGCACAAACTATCATTATTGGCGGAGCAAGATGAAGGATTTGCTATTTGTCAAGAAGCTGCATCTACCTGTGTTTGCATCCGAGAGGCCCAGTGATAAATCCGAGGAGGACTGGAAGTTCGAGCACATACAGGTGTGTGGGTACATACGGCAGTTTGTTGATGAGAACGTGTACAATCACGTTGCCAATATTGAGCACGCGAAGACGTTATGGGATAAGCTGGAATCCTTGTATGCGAAGAAGACCGGGGTAAACAAGTTGTTCCTGATCCGAACGATGATGGGTCTGCGGTACAAGGATGGGGCGTCTATTACGGATCACTTGAGTGATTTCCAGGGCGTGGTTGACCAGTTATCTTCTATGGGAGTCAAGTTCGACGACGAAGTTCAGGGACTGTGGCTGCTGTGTACCTTGCCAGACTCGTGGGAGACCGTACGAGTATCTATGATCGCTTCTGCTCCAGAGGGCGTGGTCAGTCTGGAGTTTGCCAAGAGCGGGGTGTTGAATGAAGAGATGCGGAGACGTTCTCAGGGCACTTCATCCACATCCCACCACTCAGAGGCATTGGTTTCAGAGAGCCGCGGAAGGGGCAAAAGCAGGGGTCCAGGTGGTGGCAGAGACAAGAGCAGGGGGAAGTCCAAAGGTCGGTACGAGGACTCAGAGTGTTACCATTGCGGTAAGAAGGGCCATATCAAGCGGAATTGTTTCGTTTGGAAGAAGGAGAAGAAGGGCGACAAGGGGAAGCAAGAAGAGAACACTACAGCGGCGGCCTCGACGCATGGAGGCGATGTGATCGTCGTAGGTGATGAGGTCATTACTAACCTCGCCTGCGATGACAATTCTTGGCTGGTGGACTCAGGGGCTTCAGCACATGTATCTCACAATAGGACACTGTTTGCCACTTACACGACAGGCGACTGTGGCGTGTTGAAGATGGGCAACGGAGATGTGTCGAAGGCGGTTGCCATTGGAGATGTGCATTTGAGAACGAAGACGGGTGCGGTTCTTGTTCTCAAGGATGTTCGTCACGTCCCTGATATCCGTTTCAACCTGGTGTCGGTTGGAAGGTTGGATGACGAGGGATTCTTCAGTCTCTTCGGGAATAGTCAGTGGAAGCTTTCCAGAGGTTCGTTGGTGATTGCCAGAGGAAGCAAGAAGTCCGGTCTCTACTATATGGAGGGGAGCGCACAGGGGGCACAGGAGGTGAACGCAGTCAGTGATGCGTCTACCGAGTTGTGGCACAGGCGGCTCGGCCATATCAGCGAGAAGGGGATGAGCTACTTGGTGAACAGGAAGGTGATTCCGGGGCTCAAGTCTACAAAGTTGGAGAAATGCACGCACTGTTTGGCTGGGAAGCAAAATAGGGTGTCTTTCTAGAGTCACCCAAGTTCGAGGAAGCCGGCGTTGCTCGAGTTGATTCACTCGGATGTCTGCGGTCCTATGAAGGTAAAAACTCTTGGTGGTGCTTCTTACTTTGTGACTTTTATTGATGACTGTTCCAGGAAGGTTTGGGTCTATGCCTTAAAGACCAAGGATCAGGTGCTGCCTACTTTCAAGGAGTTTCAGGCCTCCGTTGAAAGGGAGACGGGCAAGAAGTTGTTGTGTGTTCGGTCCGACAATGGCGGCGAATACATCGGTCCCTTTGATGCGTATTGCAGAGAGCAAGGGATACGACACCAGAAGACTCCGCCAAAGACACCTCAGCTCAATGGTGTAGCGGAGCGCATGAACAGGACACTGATGGAGAGGGTGCGGTGTTTGCTGTCAGAAGCAAACTTGCCGGGCAGTTATTGGGGTGAGGCTCTTCTCACAGCTGCTTATATTATTAATTTGTCTCCTAGTGCTCCTTTGCAGGGTGATGTGCCTGATAAAGTATGGTACGGCAAAGAGCCGTCATACAGTCACCTGCGGGCGTTTGGTTGTAAAGCCTTCGTGCATGTACCGAAGGACGAGAGGACCAAACTTGAGCCGAAGACGAGGCGATGCGTCTTTGTCGGCTACGGTCGGGATGAGTTTGGCTATAGACTCTACGACCCAGTGGAAGGAAAGCTCTACAGAAGCAGGGACGTGGTGTTCGTCGAGGATCAGACCATGACCAACACTCAGGACTCCGAGACGCCTTCTGAGGCTGAGGAATTGCCTGAGTTAGAGTCATTTCGCTTCGAGCAGTTTCCAGAAGACATCGCGGAGGATCCAGTTATGGGGGAGCCGGTACATGGAGTTGCTCCCAACCTTGATCATCAGCCTGCTGATGGTGGTCAGGGTGTCCCTCAGGAGGATGAGCATGCCGGAGAGGTAGTTCCTGAAGGGGAGGAGGCTGTCGGTATACAGCCAGCACCAGTGGCTCCACTGAGAAGGAGCAACAGGGATCGTCGACCATCTACGAGATACTCGCCGGATGAGTATGTGCTACTGACTGACGGGGGAGAGCCCGAAAGTTTCGCAGAGGCTATGGAAGACGAACACAGGCAGGAGTGGATGGTGGCTATGCAGGAGGAGATGAGTTCCTTGCACACCAATTCTACTTATGATCTGGTGCGGTTGCCAAAGGGCAAGAAGGCTTTGAAGAATCGATGGGTGTTCAGAGTGAAGCAGACGGATGATGCTACTCGCCCTCGATACAAAGCGAGGCTGGTAGTCAAGGGCTACGGTCAGCGGAAAGGCGTGGATTATGATGAGATCTTTTCGCCTGTCGTCAAGCATTCGTCTATTCGGGTGGTGCTAGCATTAGCAGCCAGTTTCGACTTGGAGGTCGAGCAGATGGATGTGAAGACGGCGTTCCTCCACGGTGATCTTGAGGAGGAGTTGTACATGGAGCAGCCGGAGGGATTCTGTGAGAAGGGCAAGTCACATTTGGTCTGCCGGTTGAGGAAGAGCTTGTATGGTCTGAAGCAGGCTCCGAGGCAGTGGTACAGAAAGTTCGAGTCGTTTATGGGGGAGCATGGTTATGCACGGACGACGTCGGACCATTGTGCATTTGTGAGGTATTTTGCCGAGGATGATTTCATCATTTTATTGCTCTATGTAGATGATATGCTATTAGTGGGTCGAAATGCCACTAGGATAGCGGAGTTGAAGCGCCAACTGGGCGCGGCCTTCTCTATGAAGGATTTGGGCGCAGCGAAGACTATTCTTGGGATGGAGATCAGCCGAGAGAGAGAGTCCAAGCTGCTACACTTGTCCCAAACGAAGTACATTCACCGGGTACTTCAGCGTTTCGGGATGGACGGGTCGAAGAAAGTGAGTTCCCCCCTCGCGGCTCACTTTAAGTTCACTGAGGAGCAGTGTCCATCTACCGAGGACGAAAAGGAAGATATGGAGCGGGTTCCATATGCTTCAGCTGTGGGAAGCCTGATGTATGCTATGGTGTGTACGAGGCCAGATATTGCTCATGCAGTTGGTACGGTTAGCAGGTATCTTTCGAATCCTGGAAGGGTACACTGGAGTGCGGTCAAGTGGATTCTACGATACCTTCAGGGCACTGCCGGTTGGAGACTTTCCTTTGGTGGTGACGAGCCGAAGCTGGTCGGGTATACCGATGCTGATATGGCTGGAGATGTAGACACGAGGCGGTCGACTTCGGGCTACGTGATGATGTTTGCGGGAGGAGCAGTATCGTGGCAGTCGCGGTTGCAGAAGTGTGTTGCCTTGTCGACGACGGAGGCGGAATACATTGCGGCGACGGAGGCTTGCAAGGAGCTGTTATGGATGAAGAAGCTGTTGCAGGAAATGGGACTGAAGCAAGAGCAGTATACTTTGCTTTGCGACAGTCAGAGTGCTATCCACCTTGTGAAGAATCAGACGTTTCATAGCCGGTCCAAGCACATCGAGACCCGGTATCATTGGATACGGGATGTGGTTGAGAAGAAGGACGCGGAGCTTGAGAAGGTGCATACAGACGACAACGGAGCTGATATGTTTACGAAGATTCTACCAAGGGGGAAGTTTGAGTACTGCAGGCAGATCGTCGGGATGACGACGTCCTCCCCATAGTTGTGAAGGGGGAGATTTGTTGGAGTGGGTGGGGTTCCCAACCTATGTGGAGAAGACCCCGGAGTGCGACGAGTGCCGTTCGTGTGTCGAAGAAGCTCGGGAAGTGGGCGACGTAGAGTCGCTGCTGCTGTTGCTGCCCAGGGGGAGATTCTGGAACAGGGGATCCGAGTTCGGGCCGAACTCGGTCCCATGGCGAGTTCGGGCCGAACTCGGTCTGGCCACTCCAGTACTGTGGGGTGAGGTTCTGGATGCTTGACACAGAGTTCTGGCCGAACTCTGTGTCGTCGGGGGCTGAAGCGGATTTTAGGATGAGTTTTCATCATTGGATCTAATCCAACGGTCCAGGTTGGTTGCGGGATTGGGGAGTTATATTGAGTTTTCTCAACCCTAATGAATAATCGCAAGTATTGGACAACACAAAAAGTTCGAGAGAGAAGGAGGCAAGAGTGCCATTGCAACTTCGGAGAAGAAGACGGAGGATCGAAGGTCGTTTTTCGAAGGAGATCGTGTTTCGGGTAATCTCTACTCGTCGTTCTCGTTCTTCGTAGCCTTGTGATCATTGTTCTTATCTCTGAGTGTTGTGGGGATCCGATTTGGATCGGAGGAGTTTGTAGAGGGTGTAATTCTTCTATTCCATTAGTGGAGGCTTCTCAGGGTTGGACTCCGATCGTCCCGTGGTTTTTTCCCGCAAGGGTTTCCACGTCAAAAATTCTCTGTGTCTGCGTGGACTGTTTTTGTGTGGTTGTTTTTGGTTCGTGCGTTGTATTGCTCGGTCCTCTCGCAGGTACTCTCCGGTTTGGGGAAAGGTTTCCGTGTTTCTTTCCCAACAGATAGCTTATATTTTTTACGAAATTATTTTTCAAAAAATTATCATTTTCTATATTTTCGTCTAAAGTGGTGGAAAATAAAACTTGTCCAACCCACAGAAAAATATTATTTTTCATAAAAAAACATCATTTTCAATGGAAAATAATGGCAATCAAACACCCAAATTAAGTTTTCCATAAAAATTTTTTAAAATTCTATAGAATTCTTTTCCTAGAAAAATAATTCCATGAAATTAATTTCTTTTCCACGTATTTTCTACCTTGGAATCA
This sequence comes from Iris pallida, assembly GCA_029216955.1. Lineage (NCBI taxonomy): Eukaryota > Viridiplantae > Streptophyta > Magnoliopsida > Asparagales > Iridaceae > Iris > Iris pallida. The sequence continues at coordinate 2,580,937 of JANAVB010040417.1, forward strand.
AACGCACCCTACAAGTTATTTTTGTTTTCGTAATTTACTTTAACATTGTATCAGAGCAGAGTAAAGTAATAGTACCTGAAGATAGGTTGAGAGAACGTTGGGGGAGGAGGCGTTGAAGGAGAGGACGGTGGCGTCCTGGAGGTAGAACTTGGGCTTGTGGGGACGAAGGACGAGGAAGACGATGAGGACGATGAGGAGTACCAAGATGACGAGGAAGGCTACGCAGGTGATGATGCTACGGAAGAGGTGGTCGCGGCCGTGGTTGCCGCAGTCCTTTGCCATGGATGAAGAAGATTTGAGTGTGAGATATGAGGAGGAAGAAGAAGAATGTGCAGTAATGAGAGGGAGATGGGTGTAGAATAATCAGGTTGTGGTTGTGGTTGTGGTTGTGGTTGTTGACAAAGACCCACTAAGCTGCACATGATCATTTGCATAATTAGAATAACACTAACTATGCAAATGTATGATTATGACTCGACTTATATTTTATACAGCACCATCAAGAAAGTAATACGTTTAAATGCTTAAATAGTGTATATTCTCACTAACCAGACAACACAGCCTGGAATCTTGGGAGTATAAAGTGAATAAAGTTTTTTTTTTGACTACTTTTTTACTTTTTTTTCAGAATCATGAAAAATAGTTTGGTTTTGTTTCAATTTTTTTTTTATGTTTACTAATTAAAGTTGTTCATTAACTTTAACATAGATGACTATAATTTTGTATAAAAAAATTGACTTGTTTACTTTTTTTTTTAAATGGTAAAAAAAAAAAAAAAATTAAATAGTGTTTGTTAATGGTAAAAAAAATTAGGCAAATATTGTTTACTTTTTTCCAAACAATATAAAATACTTGCTACACATACTAGTGTATCATATTAATAGTAGTTGTATACAGATTTTAATTGTATCATATTATTATTTTTATTTTTTGTAAAGTATATCGGAATATTATGAGAAGTCAAAAAAAGTTGGCCATAAGGGGAAGCTTTAATCAACTTTGGGAGAAAATGATGGTTGAAACTTGAAACTATGCATGCACACGACTATAAAACTAAGAAAACTTCGAAACCAATTAAAACTATAATTAATATATATGTTATAAATAAAAGAAATCGTACGCTACGCTTTTGTGGTCAATGAGTACACTATTTATGCATTACAAGGTGAAGGGGATATAGGGAAGGTGGGATGTCACCATCCTAGCTGTCCATTTCATGAAAAAATGGACTGAATTATGACAATGGACGGCTCAGATTGTTTCTTGGTGGGGACAGATGACAAGAGCATGCGACACACATTTTGTTTTGGTATTGGACCGCCGACACTCCCTGTTGCATTTTTATGTTTTATTTTTTTTATTTTTTGAAGAGGTAATATTACATATTGCCTCAATCAAGCCCAAATGCCTACACCCTAATTCCTAGATTCAGAAATATAAAGTTCATTTGGTTAAATAGTAAGCTCAATTCTCGGTTTCAATTTGTGGTGTTTGGTCCCATTCCACCCAGAGGACCAATTAAATTTTAGATTGTAGAAACTTATTTTGTAGAATAGTAAACTTTATTTTTGTCCACTTTCTATATTTTAGATTCTAGATTAATTGCTAATTGCTACTCTCAACTATCACATGTTTTCAAGTTGATACCCTAAACTTTTTTTCGTAACAGATTGATACCTCAACTATTTTTTTTTTTCAACTTAATACCTAATATTTTAAAAAATCCCAAAATGCCCTTATCCCTTCCCTCCCTCCACCCCCTCCCCCACTCCGGCCACCCCCTGCTAGCTCCGGCCGACCCCCCTCCCCCCCCCCCCCCCCCCCCCCCCCCCTCCTCGCTTCCGGCCAACCTCTCCCCCCCCCCCCCCCCCTCTTCGCTTCCCGGCCACCTCCTGCCCCCGCCTCCCGCCCCGCACCCCCCTTCCCAACCCCCCTCCTCCCGCTGCCGAGCCATAGGGGAGAGGCGGGAGCGGACGGACGGCCGGAGCGAGAGGGGGGGGGGATGGCCTGAAGCGAGCAGGGGGGGGATGGCCTGAAGCGAGCAGGGGGGGGAGCTGCGGCCGGAGCTAGCAGAGGGGGGGGGGGGGGGGCGAAGCGAGCACGGGGGAGGGGGGTTAGAGGTAGGGGCATTTTTGTCCAAAATAATATTCGGGTATCAAGTTGTTATAAAAAAAAGTTTAGGGTACCAAGTTGAAAAATGGTAATAGTTGAGGGTATCAAGTAGCAATTAAGCCTATATTTTATCCACATCAATTTTTTACCACACAATTTTTGAAATCGAAGCTCACTTTATCATTTTCTACTATTTTCATACAAGTCCAACCCATTCTACGTTTACCCTTCTTCTTCTTTTTTTGGACCTCAAGACAAAATTTTGAGCATCATCTACTAATGATGCTCTTATAAACTTGGTCTGAAGACCCACCGCTCGGCCTGCCTGGTCCGCAACATGCCGGCTATGACTTTAATTTAACCACATGAAAATTAAAGTACTTTTTCCGAGACTTGAACCTAAAAACTCTTTTGCGGGGGGGGGGGGGGGGGGGGGGGGGGGGGGGGGTAGACTCTCACCTTAGCTACTTGAATCTCGTAAAAATTTGGATAGTTAAAAATTAATATGTACGGTCAAAAAATTATATAGTTTTGAGGACATACGGAGATGCTTAGTAGCATTCCTGATATTTTTATTTACTTTTTGTTGCATCATACAATGACCCAAACAGAATTTTAGGGCCGAAAAGAAGCAGCATTGTGACCAAAAGGGGTAGCAATCCAGGTTCCACTGAAAACATAACCGATTATTAATCCAAATCAGTATTCACGTCCGTCATCACAAAAAAAATTAAAAAAAATAAAATAAAATCTTAAATGATCTCTCTAAATTAATATTTCGATAATTAATAATCTCAAACATGAAACCAACCACGTTCTATATGCTTAATTTATTATTTCTACTATATATTAATTAATACAAAAATATATAATAGTAAAAAACTAATTAGCATAATCACGTTTTCTAGAGAACCATTTATATAGAGTAGCTTGCATGCAAACTTTGACTATTCAAGGTTTTATATATTTAACTTTTTATTGATTTTGGTCTTCTCATATTTAACCTTTATTTGGAGAGGTCCACCACCCGTGTAATTTAAAAATTATTGAAAATGTATAACAAGCTCATTGGTAACTTGCAAACAATAAATATCTAAGACTAAATTGGCATGATGAAAATTTTCTAACTACCTAGAAGTATGTATTGGCATTAGCATATGGGAATTGTAATTGTTAAGAAAGTTTTTAAAATATCCATGAGATTTCAAAATAGGTTACCAAAATTAACCTTAATTTATAAGAGAAGTTATAAATATTATTTTTAAAATTATAATAAAAAATGAGAATAATTTTGGTAATCCATCTTAAAATTCAGGAACATTGTAAAAATCTTCTTGACAATTGCTCATATATACATGAAATAATTTTTTTTAACTAAATGTTCTACACATTAATAATCTTCGCTAATTAACTATAAATTAATAATCTATGTTTAATAATTATCATGCAACGGATGACATTAATTTTAGAGAAGTCAGACTATAGAAAAATCAACCAACCAAAATTGAAAGCAAAAAATATCATAGAAAAGGTCTAAAGAGTAGAAGTCTAGAACTTAAACAGTTGGAAAGTCAACCGTTGGATTATATGCATCTCATCTCTTGATTTTTTTTTTTTTAAGAACCTAAACAGAAAAAATTAAATACCTAAATAGAAAAATTGTATACACGTGTCTTAACTTGCGAGTTCTTAATGTGAATTCTTATTTGAGTTTGTGTAGCCAAAATGAAAGAAAGTAAATGAGGCTTGCTTCATGTTTGATTCCAGTCAAAAGCTTAGCTTAAAGCAAAGAGTAAAGTAAGACTTTGATTACTCTCTAATCACAATAATATTTGATTATTTTCTAGTACTGGGGACTTCTATAATATACCCATATCTTTCTTCCAAACTAGGATTTATAATAGATGAAGATAGATTAAGCTTCTCTAAATTTGCAATCCATGTACAATTATATTGTTATGGGTTCACATATAAGAAGTTTAATAAACTTTAGTCTCACTGAAGGAACTCAAATAAAGATTATATATAAGGACGCATCAAAAGTTGATCAGGACTAATCCGGTTTAAGAAAAAATTACTCAGAATAGTCCATTTTTTTTTTACTCATGGGACTGTCCCAACCCAACACCCCCCCCAAATCCCAAATTTGAGTTTCATTTCCACATTTCACTCTCTTCCAAAACGCTAATTTTTCTCTCATATTCTTCTTCTCCACCATTTTCATCCTCGCAATCTCCATCAAAACCCTAGTTTTCTTCTCATCTTCTTCTTCTCCATCATTTCCATCCACACCATCTCCATCAAAATCCTAGTTTCCTTCTCATTTCCAATTTCGATGGCACCCAAAGGCTCCTCACAAACAATGTACAAACCTTAAGACTTGTTTCCTCACAAAGAAGCATGAAAATAAACTCTAAAATGTATATTTTACTCTATTATCAAGATGGTTGTGGCAGTCCTGAAATGGACTTGCTGTACTGATGTACAGCAAGTCCATTTCAGGATTGTCACAATTCCTAGCAGTCCTCAATACTTCTGGGACTGCCAAAAATTGAATTTCATCCATAATTTCTTCTATTAATAAAGAAATTTTGATTAATAGATTTGATAACCCAATTTCTTCTACAACTAGGATTTCATCTATAATTTTTTTTTTCTTTTTTTTCTTCTTCTTCTTCTTGTTCTTCTTGTTCCCACAAGAGATTTGAAAGATTAGAAGAGAGCAAAAAAAATAAACTAGGATTTGGAGAAGAGATGTTCTTCTTGTTTTTCTTTCTTCATGTTCTTGTTTTTCTTGTTGTTCTTGTTCTTCTTGTGAAAAAGTTGTTCTTCTTGTGAGGAAAGAGGAGAGCAAAAAAATTTAAAAAAAAAAATTGACTTTATATACTTACATTTGGACTAGCCTAAGCAATTTTTTCAATGACAAACTTGTAAATAAAGTAAAATTAAATTTAGGCTAGTCCTGATCAATTTTTGATGTGTCCTTATAAATAATCCAAATAAAACACAGCGCTGCAAAGGGGTGGCGGCCCCATAGACAGAACAAGAGGACAAGCACCCCAACTGGATGGCCTCATTTGTTTTGTCGAATATGCACATCACATGATGTGTTCAAGAAAAAGTTTGTAACAAACAGCCCAAAGTGCGCTGTTGCTGCAGAAACCATAAGCCAAAATCTTAGCTTCCACTTCTCTGTGCCTTAAAAACCAATATGGATCATAACTGCGTGCAAGTCTTTAACATAACAATGATAAGTACAACTTGATCGTCGAAGTCATTTACTAAAACAAAGTCACAGGAAACCAAAGTATCGATTAGGTGCATCTAAATTTTGTGTATACGGAAGAAAATTATGACGACGTTAAGAAAAATACAAATACCATGACATTGATGCAGTACTGAGATTAGGCATTAGATGGAAAGGTGGAAGAATACGAAGTTTGGTGCCTCTCCCAACTTCCACGAAGTTGACACCTCAACAGCATTTGTCCCGTAGCATCCAACAGGCCGACGCACTCGAGATTGAATGATTCCTAAACTATCAACAACCATACACCATCTTTCGTTCGGATGATCATCTGAGCCGCTAAACCTAGGGCTTGCTAGGCAATCATGTTGTTCAGCTTCCTCAATGGTGGGTCAAGAAAACAAAACTACTAAACAACTGATTCCTCACGAAATACGAATCTATATACTGAATCAAGTAAGAACCAAAAAAGGAAGGCGCAGGCAGTGTTCACCAACCCTAAGAACACCACAAGTTTTTTAACCGCTATAGTAAAGTAGACGAAGATGGATGACCAAATGATGTTTGTGTTTCTAATTCCTCCCTACAATGGAGCAGGAAGTCTTGATAGGCAGGTGTGACATTATTGAGTCATTGGCTGGCCAAAATACCAGAGAAACAAAACCTTGGCCAACGAGTTCCTCATGTCAATGCTATGCTGCTAAAATAAATGTGCAATAGAAGAGCAGAAGTGAAAAACACTGCTAAAATAAATGTGCAATAGAAGAGCAGGAGTGAAAAAATTTTGGAAGTCAGAAGAACTGAAATCAAAACATGAGGACAATAGGAAAGTCACGTGAAGAAAGAGTATATGTAAGACTATAAATGGAAAACAAGCCATGGTTTAGAGCATCTCCAACCCTATTGTCTTGTTAAGTGTTATGAGTCTTAGGTGGCTCCTATGTGGCATGAGCCACAAGACAATGTCTTGTTTATGTGGCAAACTATATCTCAAAAGACAATGAGATAGAAAAACTCTCTCCAATGCAAAAGTATTGAGAAGACAATAAAAAATATTTTTTCCAACTTCCAAGACAACTCTTCCACTTCTTCAACTTTTTTTATAAATATTTCTATTCATAATTGATGATGTGGAGACTGTTTGCCATGAAATATAAAAGAACAGAACAATTATCGGAGGACTGGACTTTTACTTCACAATACAAACTCGCTTGTACAAAGAAAACCTAGGGACGAAAACCTAGGTACAGCAATCTAAGTACAATTGTTTATTTTAGATTCTGGGGGGTGACGGTAGAGGCTCGGGAAAGCGACGGCAGCTCTACCTTACTCCTTGGACGATCGGATGCAGCCTTGGCTCCGGGGAAGAAATGCTCTCAGGATACTCTCTGTGTGCCTTTTTCTCTCTGCTCTCTCTCTCTCTTTAAGTCTCTTCAGGTGCTCTGGTGCTCTTCGAAGCACCTGGTGCTCTTCGAAAGAAGGTCCTCTTTTGCAAGGGAATGGCACCTTGCTATTTATAGGAGTGGGCTGTCATCATTAGGGTTTGCAATGATTGCCTCCTTGATAAGTCGGCGATTAAGGATCAATTAATCTGGGTCCTTCATTCTGATTGTAGCAAATCTAGGTAATTAATGTAGATTGCATCAAATCTCTGTGGACAATTAATGATGATTGCCATAAATCTTCATGATTTGTTATGCCAAGCTCGGATCTCCCGCCACGTGTTCAATTTGCATGATTGCAAATGATCTGATTTGGTTCCAGTAATTATGAGGATGGTACTAAACCTGGTTGTTGGAATTTGTTGATGAATCTTGATCGATTTGATGCCACGTGTCCCATTATTATTATGCTGCTAGCTGTAGGGACGCGGGAAAAATTAATCTTATGCCACGTGTCTTAACCACGAGCCATTTAGGAAATCCGAACCGCATGAGGATTGTTCCCTACTGAGCCACATAAGACTGGCCACGTATGGAAATGATCTGAGCCGCATGAGCGTAGGTGACCGCATGATGGGTGGCTTCTCAGTGAGCCGCATGAAGATAGTCTTCGTGAGCCGCATAAGGTAGACTCTGCCTGAGCCGCATGAGGTGGTCTCTCCCTGAGCCGCATGGGATGGCCTCTGCCTGAGCTGTATGGGGTGGCCTCTACCTGAGCCGCATGCGACTGTCCACGTGTCAAGGCCGCATGAAGGATTTTGGGGTTTGTGTCAGATATTTCCTTCGTTTTCCTAGGAGTCTACCATTATGACAGGGTCTTTATGGCAGCTTTATGTCAGAGCCGTCAGTTCTCCTTTATGTCAGAGTATTAAATAGGACATTTACTTAATGGCCAATTGCAGGAGCGAACCGCAGAAGGCCACGTGGTGTTTGCTTGAGCCGCATGTCCAAGTTGATGACTTTTGAACCGCATGATGCTCTTGAGCCGCATGAAGCTCGTCTGTTTTTGAACCGCATGGATTTTCCTGTTCTGAGCCGCATGGACAATCATGTTCTTTTCCATGCTTCTACAGAGACAAAGTCATTGTGAAGTGCATTGTCTAGATCTAGACAACCAACTTCACATTCTCCTTGCCATTGTCATTCCTATGTGGCAACCATTTTTTCTAAACTCACATAGGAATGACAAGCATTTTTTTCAAAAGTACTTCTCCAATGCAAATGTGAAATAAATTGTGAAGTTGGCATGGCAATGACATGGCAAAGAGAATGTGAAGTTGGTTGTCTAGATATAGACAATGCACTTCACAATGACTTTATGTCCACATCATCAATTATGAATAAAAATTTATATATAAAAAAAAGAAGTGAAAAAGTTGTCTTAGAAGTTGAAAAAACATAATTTTATTGTCTTCTCAAATTTTTGCATTGGAGAACACATTTTTATCTCATTGTCTTGCATGAATATCATCTTGCCACATAGGAAAGACAATGTCTTGTGCCTTATGCCACATAGGATTCACAATACAAAACAAGACAATAGGGTTGGAGATGCTCTTAGGCAGTTTCTGATGTAACCAATGTGGCAAGCAAAACATGAAGCCTGCCTAAATTGTGAGACAATTTAATGAAACGAATTGAACAAATGGGAACTTACTGGAGCCCAATTGGCAGGCACTACAAATATGATGTTAATCGAAAATATCACGTGTTCCATTTCTAACACCAAGATAATGGACAATATCAAAGGGGCCAAGGGCAGGTGACTAACTACAGATGATAAAGAACAACAATTTGTTTCATACCTTTCCATCGAGGAAATAAAGGGTTGTACTTCACATATACAAGAAACCATTGGAGAGGGTGATGCATGTCTACATTGATGTAAACCTGTTTCAAGAAGTTAGAATTTATGCTAATGGTGTTACGCTATACCTCCAGAGACGGATCAACTATATATATATATATATATATATATATAAATATATATATATATATATATATATATATATATATATATATATATATATAATCAAAACAATCCTGATATTCACTGCATCAGCTTTCAACCAAGTCCAACCCAATCTGGACTTTACTTAAATCCAATATGTATTCTAATACACTTATATACCAAATATGGATACAAAGTCTCCATTCAGACTAAATCTGCAGCCATACTCGTATCAAGAAAGAGAACTGAAAATGGACATAGTATCAATATTTGGTCCACGTCGCATACTGTTTTAGCCTTACAGACATGAAATATGCCAAATACGCCATTCCATCATGTTGCATAATGCATAACATGTAGTAGCTTAGACTAAGCTGCTCAGTGAAGAATAAGTTACTTAAGCTGAACATAACAAGCAAGCTCCAATTGAACTCTATTTACTATTTTGAACTCAACTCACACTTTCATCTAGTTAGTTAACTGTCAAAGCTCATTGCCAAATAAGCATCGACCCAAAACGAGATGTTTCACAAAAATCTTGGTCACCGGAGAATAACTATATGAATGAAAGGGAGAACAAAGAAAACAAGGCCAAGAAATATTTTGACACGATTCATGAACATAGCATCCCATCATTCACATCTCCCTAATAACTCCTAAGTTGGCCCGTACAAAGTAGATGCAACAGAAGCACTAGTGTTGTAATAGTAGAAGCCCTGTCTGCAGTCATACAAGAAATCTGAGGTCAAATCAAACTGAGCGCTCATCTCACAAAATAAAATATAATAAAATCCCACTGATCCCATATAATAGGGCTAGGAAAATTCTTGAGAAACAAGTTGATCAAAGTAGTGATAATGAACAAGACCTATATCAGGCTTGTCATCATACTGGACACTCCAGAAACACCAAACAATAATCAATGGTTGCCCAGATTTTCTTGGTTTTGTTCTGTTTGGCATTTCCTCTCCTCGGTATGATTGTGTACTGCAAAACTATTGGCAGAATCCTCTAATACAATGAGGGAAAAGGCCAGGAATAAAATATCGTCGTGGGCTATGAGCTTCTGGAGCTGCCAAATAGAAAATTTGATAGCATCACAATTTTTACATTGTGTTTCGGGTACTACAGAAACAAGCCTGAAGTACTATTTACTGGAGATAGTGAGACACAAATCCAAAGAAATTTAACCTACTAGATATGGCATCCAGTGCATCAACATGTATCAGTGCTTACTAATATTAAAACATCATTTCATACAGATCTAATTGATCAAACTGATACAACCTTGAAACAAGCTCAGCCAAGTTCTTCTGAAGGGATCTATAACATAGGGGACCAAAACATAGACAATTATATCACCTTCCAGACCAAAGGTGAGAATTATAAGTAATAACACACCTTGTCATGAAGTTCCTTAATGACTACTTGTTATCTTCTGTAGTTTAGAAGAATGCCACAATATCATGCATTTGTCATCAAGAAGAAAAGAAGTTTGTACATAGTCTCCTTCATTGAACCACAAAATACAGGTCCCCAGCCGCTACTTTTTCTTGTGGCATTCAACCTGTTTGCAAGCAAACCAGCAGATATAAGTAAATCTTGTGAAAATTTCATGCCACCAAAAACCTTCAGTAACTTCATAATACTCCTGGTTCTTTCACTCCTTGACAGACTATAAACGTTAACAGAAAACTCACTAAGCAGGCATGCTGCAAAAATCATATTAAGAACCACCAAGATGCTGCAATAAGCTTCCCGAATATTGAGCTAGAAAATCCGGCTTTAAGGTTCCTTCAGTACAACCTAAAACCAACTAGATCCCAGTATGAAACAAGTTGTCAATATAATGAAAAGTTCAAACACAATTTTGCGAACTCTCATCAGCGAATCCAGTCATACATGATCTACCAATCAACAATACTTTCAGCCTAATTTTAATTTTGGATCAACTTGTGTCATACTCTACTGACACTTGTTTCTGAATCAACAAGGTACATGAGATGGCTACTCTTAGTGTGATTTATCTCTCTACATTCATCGTTAGTAGTCTAGGGTATTAAATTTTGTAATAAACCAACTTACCCATTCTATCTAGTGGTATTACTTCTTGCTTGCCTCCAAGTGAAGCATTATGTAACCTCTAGGAGGGATCAAGTTTATTCTTTTTCCTCAACCTACAGCTGCAACATGAAATGTTGTTCTTAACAGAAATAACTGGAGAAGGATTCAAAATAAACAAAACCTATCAGTTAGAACAGGGATCCTTCCTCAATAAAAGTTTAAACTTTTAACATAACAAGGATTCTTCCTCAACTAGGATCTGAGCTCACAAGGAGCAAGCACAAGAGCTAGAAACTAAGAACATATACACTCCATGACATTATTACATAGTATGCACCCTCGACTAACACACTGCAAAGCAAGTAAAGAAGCTAAAAACTACAAATTAAGCGCACATGCACTCTGTACCACAATTATGTGAGCATGTTTCATGCAACAGAACTAGTGCAGGAGCTATAAACTAAGTATAAATGTGCCTTGTGTCATTCTTATGTTAGCTTGCAGTACCTATAGCCTGATGAGAGAACCAAAGATATCTTTTAAAAGTTCAGTGTTAAGTATTAATATTAGTATTAGTAGTATTGGGCTTTAGTCCCACATTGGATAGAACAACAGTGAGAGTGGTTAGACTCCCCTATATATATGTAACTCCCTCATTAATAATAATTATTCTATTATTCTAATTCTACATGGTATCAGAGCCAAACCTTAGCTATCATCCACCCCCCCCCCCCCCCCTCTCTCTCTCCACTAAAAAAATCCTAACCCTAACCCCGCTGCTACAGTACCTGTAGTGTCCCATCCCGCTCAGGTCAACCGGATGAATCGAACGCAACGGCGTTTGGACTTGGCTATGCAACGGCTTGCTCGAAGTCCCGCTCGGCCGAGGCAACCCCTGCTCAGGTAGGTGGTTTCGATGAACTTGTCTCAGCTTGACCTTCAAGCTAATAATTGAAAGTTTTTTCATGCATGGAATAGACTTTGTAATAAAAGAGACGAATCCACATAGCTAAGGAAATAATCTCATTGGGTCAAATTTGTATAGAACATGGAATGATTAACTTGTTGCCTAGAGATCACTCCACAATGATTTTCAAAGTTGGCACTCGGTCTATCGACCTCACGACTGGATAAAATAGAGTATGCTACGGGCTATCGACTTGATGTCAGAGCAGGCACACGTTCCCACGAGTTCATCGTCTTGTTCCCATAGTTGCACAACTGATTTTAATGATATATCTCCAAGGTCTCACAGTTTGTCATATAGAGTATGGCACGGTCTAAATTACTTATGGAACACGTTTGTTCAAGTTAAGTAGGAAAGCTATGTAGTAGTTGTTTCCTGGATTTTCAAATAGATAGAAAGTTCACGCGACCGTTTGTCGCCGAGACGGTCCCTTGTTTGGGAAATGAAGTACGAAAAGTACGGTTAATGAGAATGAGTTGCAAAGGTTTGAATCATACCACCAATTAGGCAATGCATTTACGTTGAGTCTAGATGTCTTGTAGGTGTGTGGTCATGGACAACTTGTGCACAAGGTATTTGTTCCTCGAACGATCTCCGGGGCATCGGGTTCGTGTCGGCCTAGGAGGAATGGCAGGTATTGCGAGCCTTCAGTAGGCGTGCGGTTGACCACTGAAGAGCATGTCGCTGATACGAGTATTTTGGGACCTTTGGGAGAGATCATGTCACGTCCCGATTCGTAGAGTCATTTATTCACATATTTTATCTCTTGGAATTGATCGTCCTCGCTTGGGCGCGATGCCGTACAAGTCTGGTATTGCACTTGTACAAGGCGAAGATGGTACATAAATGATAATCTTTAAATAGAAGCATATCGCAGCAACAGAAACAGACAAATTGAATTAAGTGAGGACAATCTTTCTTTTTTGAATGGAAATACATCACTTCTTTATAGCAGCGGAGATAAAAAGGATAACTTGAAGTCACACAGAGATATATAGAACTTTATTCTCTTTATTGATAATTGAAGAAGAGTACAAGACTTGTATTGAAGTACAATGCTTACAACACATCTCACTTTACATTGAAAGCCAACTGAACAATGCTATACAACTTACTTTTGATATTGGATACATTGGCTTACAACTCGATCTACCGACTTGGCTTACAACTCACTGGTACAACTGATATCCGATGCTACATACATTATGTCCTTTATAAACAGAAGACATCATCTTGTGCAAGGAGAGCTTCTGCATGCCCAACAAATCTTCGATGCCGCGGGACCGATCCATCCAATCTTCGTGTACAGAATATCTCAAACACGAGCACCTGCCCACGAAAAACGTGGGTCAGCACATCATCTATGTACTGGCGAGCAGAATCCAACCCACTCGCCTAAACCAACATTTAAGTACTAACCATTTAAGCAGGCATTTATTAGAATAATCTTTCTATTTGGGACCTAGCATCAGTTTACAATTCATGGACAATAATCATAGTGAAACATGTAAACAGATTCTTAGCAATATTCATGTGGACATATCATTATAGCATTCTTGGTGTTATCATGCAAAGGCATCATTGAGGCATCGTTAACATTAACATCTTAAACATGTTATGACAATTCTCACTTCAAGCATCACTTAGCATGTATGTTATGATTGGGCAAAGTTTATAGCAAGGCATCTTTCTAGCATACTGAATTTAACATGTTGAGCAGGTTCTCATATTGAAAGACTACACACAGCATCATTTACTTGGCATGTTAAGCACTCAAGTTAAACCAACAGATATATTGAATATATCACATTTAAGTGATTTCTTACCAATAGCCAACTCCCTCGTACCTGCATCAAATACAGGTTAATTGTTACACTTACTCTACCTACACAAAACATGCATTAGCGTGCATCCTTACAACATGATCATTGGTGTTTGTGCACCATTTTCAGACGTTGCCATATAGGACTTCTAAAGGTAATCGGCACGTCATTCCACCAGGTTGCGAGCCCAAATGGAATGTCCCGATACCACGTACCCTTAAAGTACGTTTACACTTCACCCATGGTCGGATCGGTCCCCTAACATCCCGGGGTACCGTCCGAGGAAGCAGTCACCCCCTTGTATACAAGTTGTCTCTGACCATGCGAATGCGTGTCCGACTCGATCGTGATCATAAAACGCATAGTGAAATATGGAAATAAGTAAAGGCAACAGTGTATCATTCAACTCATCTATGACGTTTTCAACGACTCATCATTTCCAATATTTTCGTTATTTCACTTGGTGATCTCGACGATCCCAAGCCTCATCATTTCTCATTCATTGCTACATTGCAACATTTCTCATTACGTTCCTTCTAAGAAGGAACAAACAGCATTCATTCATTTCAAAGGGACCTGTAGCATTTCATTCATTTTATAGGAACAATAGCATATTCAATTCATTTCTCAAGTATCATTCATGCAGCATCTCATTATTCAAGTGATTCGTTCATTTCATCAACGTTAAGCATAAGGAACATTATCAATTCATTCTCAGGCATCAAGTTACATTAGCAGTTCGAGTGTTATTCGTTCAGCAGTTCAATATTCATGTCTTATTCATTCCAACGATTTCCAACATATGCATCTCTATCGATTTAGCAACTAAAGCATCGCATCACAATTATTCAAGGTAAGAGACATTAGGGACATATTCATAGCATCACGTTATTCCCTTTATTAAGCATGCAGGAATAAGGAGGAAGGAGGACAGTTCCACTTGCCTTGCATAACGGTCTTCCTGCTCCGATTTCACACATTCCCACTAGGCGTAGCTCCACTAGCGAGCCATGTTCCAATACCCATTCCGTCTAGCCAGCTAAGAGAGACTACATCAGTCTCAATTCTCTTGATCTACAACACAAGTCACGGTCCAACATTCTGATCTCATCTAACAAGCCAACCAAATGCCTCGCGCGAAGCGGGACATTACATAATATACCACTCAGAAAAAATTTCGTCCTCGAAACTTAAGAGAACTCATTATACTAATTCACTTAGTCACAACAAGTTACTCGCTCAGCTTCAATTCAATATTCATTCAGCTTCACTTCAATATTCATTTCAGCACAGTCGGTCATCCCAAAATAGCTATCCAACTGTACCATTTTAATCCATCAACAATTCGATCTGTCTTCCCCTTTCCCAAATACTTGCAACTTCTTATTGATTCACCAACATTTTTTTTACATTTCTATCTTGGTCGCAACATATCACTTCGTTTGGATCCATACACGTATTTCAGGCGTCCCCAAAACATATGCATTTCAGCCAAAGTCCGTTCTAGTGCGATAAACTCTTCCCATAATGTTATCTCAGTCGCAACCTATCACGTCGGCTGGATCCATACACATATTTTAGACGTCCCCAAAACATATGTACTTCAGCCAACTTCCATGTTAGTGAAATTCGATCAACCACGATATAACTCGCTTTTCCAAATCCGACTTAGCATGCTTTCAATTGACTTATTACTTTATTCACTTGCCACAATCATTATCTTCCAGGCCACCATACTTAACATCAGGGACAACTCGGGCAAGCTTTCTATCGAAGCATAATATTTCTAACATTTGGTCAAGGGTCTAACCTAGAGCCAATCATATCAAGAGTTCACAACATGCAATAAATTCCTTCCCAAAACCAACAATATTTCTCACCGAGGCAATCAATCTTTTCTAAAAGATACAATCTGACATCATCCACTATCGATTAATCGAGCCAAGGGTACAATTCGATGCAACAGTCAAGGTTAACCCAGTTACCCGACTATAGATACCTATCCAACATTCCCTTCGTGAGCAGTCAATTCTATCTCATAGGATAATTCACTACTCAATACATACAACTGAAGTCTCATCCCACGATTCTAGTTCCCGCTATAGGCCAACACATAATTCTCAAGGGTCAAACATCTCTAAGGTTCATATTGAAGTATATACTTACAACATATCATTCTTAGGTCATACTCATCACCATCTCTCGTTCAATACCAAAGGTCATCCTACGGTCGCCAATGGTCACCCTATTATTCGGTCAAGTCTCTATGGTTAGCTATATCGACAGCTAAACCAAATCATTCAAGTGCCTCCCCTAGAGTGGACGGCTACTAGGGATCATACAAATTTCTTATTCTCAGGCCACATGCAACCGACAGCCATCTGTACATCACACCATCTACCGACATTATCCAACATATTTTGTGATTCTAAATCTTATTCATTTTCCAGCCATCAAAATCTCATACGGACATTCTTAAAATTCCCTACCTCAAGGGTCGAGTAGTTCATTCAATTCAATCCGACAATTCATGTATCAATTAACCATCCTCTATGCAACACAAATATTCAGGGTTGCTACTTGTTATTTTTCTAGTATAATTCAATTCCTCGGCATACATGCACATATGCAATGACTATCCTTTGGTGATCAAGATGGATTAACATCTATTGCACCTTAGGATCAAGACACAAATTTCTAATATTCCTTTGGGTCACCGATAATATTTCCAAAACTTTCAGCTTAGAAACCAACTTGTATTAGCCACATATAATTTGTATCCAACCAATTGAAGTCAACATCCAGATGTTATAAGCTACCACATTCTCTAGCCAAATCCATTTACCCGTAGCATACTGTCTTACTAGTCTGAGTCATCATCCGACTAAACAATTTCTAACCAAACCACCTGTTACAATTTCCGACAATCTCGCTACCCAACATAACATCGCCATCAAGAGACACTCGAGTCATCTAGCAACAATATATGACTCCCAGCTAAGTCTCGGCACTACCCAGTACCTACAGATAGTCTCCTTGCTATCCTATGGAAAGGATCAACATACATCTCGTTCTGAGGTGGTAGAGGCAATATATCACTCAGAAACGAAGCCATCCTTAAACAATACCAATTCAATCTATTCCAGACATTCGTGATCTATAATAATCACAACACTTAGCCAACATCTCGGGGTCTCAATATCATAAGCCGACATTCTTAGGGTCTCGAAAGCACTAGCCATCACACATGAGTCAACTCACCAGTTCCGTTGAACGCATCAATCAATTACCCCATTCACAATTCATTTCCGACATCACATGAAATTCACAACTTGTTACAACATACATAGCCACCTTTCTTTATTCCCACATCCCAAACAGCATTCACACTATAGCATACTATGGCATCGAGTCATTGTTGGGTTATTTGTGTCCAAACCAACAACAATCATTCATTCAGGAGCATCACAATGTATATAGACTTATTGTATGGAACATCCAGTGAGCAGCCAAGAGGGTCAACGAATTTTCAGACACAAACAACATAGGATGATTACCGAACAACAACAGCATAATCGTGGAAGCAATCTTTGATTTAATCTCGAAAGCAACGTTGAGTGATCGCGGAAGCAACTTTGGTTAATCGTCGATGCAACTTTGATTTGAAACGAATCAAAGAAGAGACTAAGGACGTAAAGCCGTACTTTGATACCAATTTGTCACGCCCCGATTCGTAGAGTCATTTATTCTCATATTTTATCTCTTGGAATCGATCGTCCTCGCTTGGACGTGATGTCGTACAAGTCTGGTATTGCACTTGTACAAGACGAAGATGGTACATAAATGATAATCTTTAAATAGAAGCACATTGCAGCGACAGAAACAGACAAATTGAAGTTAGTGAGGACAATATTTCTTATTGAATGAAAATACATCACTTCTTTATAGCATCGGAGATAAAAAGGATAACTTGAAGTCACACAGAGATATATAGAACTTTATTCTCTTTATTGATAATTGAAGAAGAGTACAAGACTTGTATTGAAGTACAATACTTACAACACATCTCACTTTACATTGAAAGCCAACTGAACAATGCTATACAGCTTACTTTTGATATTGGATACATTGGATTACAACTCGATCTACCGACTTGGCTTACAACTCACTGGTACAACTGATATCCGATGCTCCATACATTATGTCATTTATAAACAGAAGACATCATCTTGTGCAAGGAGAGCTTCTGCATGCCCAGTGTTCTAAAAATCGCTATACGGGCTCGGTGCGGCGGAGGTCCGCCTAGCGCATAGCCCGCCTAGGCGGCCGCCTAGAATTTTTTTTTTGAAAATTTTGAAATATGAAATTTGAAATTTCAATGTTCTAAAATCCAAATACTATCTTAAAACCCAAACAAATATCCAAAATACAACTAAGAATAAACAAAATAAAAAAATTATCAAAAAAAGTTCAAAAAACACGCCGCATAGGGGCGCCTAGGCCCGCCTAGGACCGCCCTAGGTCCCGCCTAGACGCCTAGCCCACCGCCTAGGGGGTTTTCGGTACGGTGTGCGGGCGCCTAGCGCCTAGGCCGATTTTTAGAACACTGTCATGCCCAACAAATCTTCGATGCCGCGGGACCGATCCATCCAATCTTCGTGTACAGAATATCTCAAACACGAGCACCTGCCCACGAAAAACGTGGGTCAACACATCATCTATGTACTGGCGAGCAGAATCCAACCCACTCGCCTAAACCAACATTTAAGTAACCATTTAAGCAGGCATTTATTAGAATGATCTTTCTATTTGGGACCTAGCATCAGTTTACAGTTCATGAACAATAATCATAGTGAAGATGTAAACATATTCTTAGCAATATTCATGTGGACATCATTATAGCATTCTTGGTGTTATCATGCAAAGGCATCATTGAGGCATCGTTAACATTAACATCTTAAACATGTTATGACAATTCTCACTTCAAGCATCACTTAGCATGTATGTTATGATTGGACAAAGTTTATAGTAAAACATCTTTCTAGCATACTAAATTTAACATGTTGAGCAGGTTCTCATATTGAAAGACTACACACAGCATCATTTACTTGGCATGTTAAGCACTCAAGTTAAACCAACAGATATATTGAGTATATCACATTAAGTGATTTCTTACCAATAGCCAACTCCCTCGTACCTGCATCAAATACAGGTTAACGGTTACACTTACTCTGCATGCACAAAACATTCATTAGCGTGCATCCCTACAACATGATCATTAGTGTTTGTGCACCATTTTCAGACGTTGCCAAATAAGACTTCGAAAGGTAATCGGTGCGCCATTCCACCAGGTTGCGAGCCCGAATGGAATGTCCCGATACCACGTACCCTTAAAGTACGTTTACACTTCCCCCATGGTCGGATCGGTCCCCTAACGTCCCGGGGTACCGTCCGAGGAAACAGTCACCCCCTTGTATACAAGTTGTCTCTGACCATGCGAATGCGTGTCCGACTCGATCGTGATCATAAAACGCATGGTGAAATATGGAAATAAGTAAAGGCAACAGTGCATCATTCAACTCATCCATGTCGTTTTCAACGACTCATCATTTCCAATATTTTCGTTATTTCACTTGGTGAACTCGACGATCCCAAGCCTCATCATTTCTCATTCATTGCTACATTGCAACCTTTTTTATTACGTCCCTTTTAAGGAGGAACAAACAGCATTCATTCATTTCAAAGGGACCTGTAGCATTTCATTCATTTTATAGGAACAATAGCATATTCAATTCATTTCTCAAGTATCATTCATGCAGCATCTCATTATTCAAGTGATTCGTTCATTTCATCAACGTTAAGCATAAGGGACATTATCAATTCATTCTCAGGCATCAAGTTACATTAGCAGTTCGAGTGTTATTCGTTCAGCAGTTCAATATTCATGTCTTATTCATTCCAACGATTTTCAACATATGCATCTCTATCGATTTAGCAACTAAAGCATCGCATCACAATTATTCAAGGTAAGAGACATTAGGGACATATTCATAGCATCACTTATTAAGCATGCAGGAATAAGGAGGAAGGAGGACAATTCCACTTGCCTTGCATAACGGTCTTCCTGCTCCGATTTCACACATTCCCACTAGGCGTAGCTCCACCAGCGAACCATGTTCCAATACCCATTCCGTCTAGCCAGCTAAGAGAGACTACATCAGTTTCAATTCTCTTGATCTACAACACAAGTCACGGTCCAATATTCTGATCCCATCTAACAAGTCAACCAAATGCCTCGCGCAGAGCGGGGCAATACATAATATCACTCAGAAAAAATTCCATCCTCGAAACTTAAGAGAACAACTCATTATACTAATTCACTTAGTCACAACAAGTTACTCGCTCAGCTTCAATTCAATATTCATTCAGCTTCACTTCAATATCCATTTCAGCACACTCAGTCATCTCAAAATAGCTATCCAACTATACCATTTTAATCCATCAACAATTCGATTTGTCTTCCCCTTTTCCAAATACATGCAACTTTTTATTGATTCACCAACATTTTTCTTGCATTTCTATCTTGGTCGCAACATATCACTTCGTTTGGATCCATACACGTATTTCAGGCGTCCCCAAAACATATACATTTCAGACAAAGTCCGTGCTAGTGCGATAAACTCTTCCCATAATGTTATCTCAGTCGCAACCTATCACTTCGGCCGGATCCATACACATATTTTAGGCGTCCCCAAAACATATGTACTTAAGCCAACTTCCATGTTAGTGCGATTCGATCAGCCACGATATAACTCTCTTTTCCAAATCCGACTTAACATCCTTTCAATTGACTTATTACTTTATTCACTTGCCACAATCACTATCTTTCAAGCCACCATACTTAACATCAGGGACAACTCGGACAAACTTCCTATCGAAGCATAATATTTCTAACATTTGGTCAAGGGTCTAACTTAGAGCCAATCATATCAAGAGTTCACAACATGCAATCATATTCCTTCCCAAAACCAATAATATTTCTCACCGAGGCAATCAATCTTTTCTAAAAGATACAATCCGACATCATCCACTATCGATTAATCGAGCCAAGGGGACAATTATATGCAACAGTCAAGGTTAACCCAGTTACCTGACTATAGATACCTATCCAACATTCCCTTCGTGTGCAGTCAATTCTATCTCATAGGATAATTCACTACTCGATACATACAACTGAAGTCTCATCCCACGATTCTAGTTCCCGCTATAGGCCAAGACATAATTCTCAAGGGTCAAACATCTCTAAGGTTCATATTGAAGTATATACTTACAACATATCATTCTTAGGTCATACTCATCACCATCTCTCGTTCAATACCAAAAGGTCATCCTACGGTCGCCAGTGGTCACCCTATTATTCGGTCAAGTCTAGCTATATCGACAGCTAAACCAAATCATTCAGGTGACTCCCCTAGAGTGGACGGCTACTAGGGATCATACAAATTTTTTATTCTCAGGCCAACATGCAACCGACAGCCATCTATACATCACACCATCTACTGACATTATCCAACATATTTTGTGATTCTAAATCTTATTCATTTTCCAGCCATCAAAATCTCATACGAACATTCTTAAAATTCCCTACCTCAAGGGTCGAGTAGTTCATTCAATTCAATCCGACAATTCATGTATCAATTAACCATCCTCTATGCAACACAAATATTCAGGGTTGCTACTTGTTATTTTTCTACTATAATTCAATTCCTCAGCATACATGCACATATGCAATGACTATCCTTTGGTGATCGAGATGGATTAACATGTATTACACCTTAGGGTCAAGGCACAAATTTCTAATATTCCTTTGGGTCACCGATAATATTTCCAAAACTTTCGGCTCAGCAACCAACTTGTATTAACCACATATGATTTGCATCCAACCAATTGAAGTCAACATCCAGATGTTCTAAGCCACCACATTCCCTAGCCAAATCCATTTACCCGTAGCATACTGTCTTACTAGTCTGAGTCATCATCCGACTAAACAATTTCTAACCAAACACCTGTTACAATTTTCGACAATCTCGCTACCCAACATAACATCGCCGTCAAGAGACACTCGAGTCATCTAGCAACAATACATGACTCCCAGCTAAGTCTCGGCACTACCCAGTACCTACAGATAGTCTCCTTGCTATCCTATGGAAAGGATCAACATACATCTCGTTCTGAGGTGGTAGAGGCAATATACCACTCAGAAACGAAGCCATCCTTAAACAATACCAATTTAATCTATTCCAGACATTCGTGATCTATAATGATCACAACACTTAGCCAACATCTCGGGGTCTCAATATTATAAGCCGACATTCTTAGGGTCTCGAAAGCACTAGCCATCACACATGAGTCAACTCACCAGTTCCGTTGAACTCATCCATCAATTACCCCATTCACAATTCATTTCCGACATCACATGAAATTCACAACTTGTTACAACATACATAGCCACCTTTCTTTATTCCCATATCCCAAACAGCATTCACACTATAGCATACTATGGCATCGAGTCATTGTTGGGTTATTTGTGTCCAAACCAACAACAATCATTCATTCAGGAGCATCACAATGTATATAGACTTATTGTATGGAACATCCAGTGAGCAGCCAAGAGGGTCAACGAATTTTCAGACACAAACAACATAGGATAATTACCGAACAACAACAGCATAATCGCGGAAGCAATCTTTGATTTAATCTCGAAAGCAACGTTGAGTGATCGCGGAAGCAACTTTGGTTAATCGTCTATGCAACTTTGATTTGAAACGAACAAAGAAGAGACCAATGACGTAAAGTCGTGCTTTGATACAAATTTGTCACGTTCCGATTCGTAGAGTCATTTATTCACATATTTTATCTCTTGGAATCGATCGTCCTCGCTTGGGCGTGATGCCGTACAAGTCTGGTATTGCACTTGTACAAGGCGAAGATGGTACATAAATGATAATCTTTAAATAGAAGCACATCGCAGCGGCAGAAACATACAAATTGAAGTTAGTGAGGACAATCTTTCTTTTTGAATGGAAATACATCACTTCTTTATAGCAGCGGAGATAAAAAGGGTAACTTGAAGTAACACAGAGATATATAGAACTTTATTCTCTTTATTGATAATTGAAGAAGACTACAAGACTTGTATTGAAGTACAATGCTTACAACACATCTCACTTTACATTGAAAGCCAACTGAACAATGCTATACAGCTTACTTTTGATATTGGATACATTGGATTACAACTCGATCTACCGACTTGGCTTACAACTCACTGGTACAACTGATATCCGATGCTCCATACATTATGCCATTTATAAACAGAAGACATCATCTTGTGCAAGGAGAGCTTCTGCATGCCCAACAAATCTTCGATGCCGCGGGACCGATCCATCCAATCTTCGTGTACAGAATATCTCAAACACAAGCACCTGCCCACGAAAAACGTGGGTCAGCACATCATCTATGTACTGGCGAGCATAATCCAACCCACTCGCCCAAACCAACATTTAAGTAACCATTTAAGCAGGCATTTATTAGAATGATCTTTCTATTTAGGACCTAGCATCAGTTTACAGTTCATGGGCAATAATCATAGTGAAACATGTAAACATATTCTTAGCAATATTCATGTGGACATATCATTATAGCATTTTTGGTGTTATCATGCAAAGGCCTGCGTCGTTAACATTAACATCTTAAACATGTTATGATAATTCTCACTTCAAGCATCACTTAGCATGCATGTTATAATTGGACAAAGTTTATAGCAAGGCATCTTTCTAGCATACTGAATTTAACATGTTGAGCAGGTTCTCATATTGAAAGACTACACACAGCATCATTTACTTGGCACGTTAAGCACTCAAGTTAAACCAACAAATATATTGAGTATATCACATTTAAGTAATTTCTTACCGATAGCCAACTCCCTCGTACCTGCATCAAATACAGGTTAACTGTTACACTTACTCTGCCTGCATAAAACATTCATTAGCGTGCATCCTTACAACATGATCATTGGTGTTTGTGCACCATTTTCAGACGTTGCCATATAGGACTTCGAAAGGTAATCGGCGCGCCATTCCACCAGGTTAAGAGCCCGAATGGAATGTCCCGATACCACGTACCCTTAAAGTACGTTTACACTTCCCCCGTGGTCGGATCGGTCCCCTAACGTCCCGGGGTACCGTCCGAGGAAACAGTCACCCCCTTGTATACAAGTTGTCTCTGACCATGCGAATGCGTGTCCGACTCGATCGTGATCATAAAACGCATGATGAAATATGGAAATAAGTAAAGGCAACAGTGCATCATTCAACCCATCCATGTCGTTTTCAACGACTCATCATTTCCAATATTTTCGTTATTTCACTTGGTGATCTCGACGATCCCAAGCCTCATCATTTCTCATTCATTGCTACATTGCAACATTTCTCATTACGTCCCTTCTAAGGAGGAACAAACAGCATTACCTGTAGCATTTCATTCATTTTATAGGAACAATAGCATATTCAATTCATTTCGCAAGTATCATTCATGCAGCATCTCATTATTCAAGTGATTCGTTCATTTCATCAACGTTAAGCATAAGGGACATTATCAATTCATTCTCAGGCATCAAGTTACATTAGCAGTTCGAGTGTTATTCGTTCAGCAGTTCAATATTCATGTCTTATCCATTCCAACGATTTCCAACATATGCATCTCTATCGATTTAGCAACTAAAGCATCGCATCACAATTATTCAACATTCAAGGTAAGAGACATTAGGGGCATATTCATAGCATCACGTTATTCCTTTTATTAAGCATGCAGGAATAAGGAGGAAGGAGGACAGTTCCACTTGCCTTGCATAATGGTCTTCCTGCTCCGATTTCACACATTCCCACTAGGCGTAGCTCCACTAGCGAGCCATGTTCCAATACCCATTCCGTCTAGCCAGCTAAGAGAGACTACATCAGTCTCAATTCTCTTGATCTACAACCAAGTCACGGTCCAACATTCTAATCCCATCTAACAAGCCAACCAAATGCCTCGCACGGAGCGGAAAATTACAGATCGCGCCTCTCACATGAAGCATTTTTGTCTTATATTTAGTCCAAGATGGCTTGAATTGCCAGTGACCTTTAATATAGATAAGTCAGCATGTTGAGCGACAATCTGCATGCACGGCGTCGCTTGAGTCACAAGAAGTGTAAGCACGGCATGAATGAGTCAAAAATGTATGCACAGTTTACAGCACACCTTTTACGAAGCCTAAGATTTGGCTATAGCAGAGACACGTACTTCGGAACGAGATATGCCGTCGTGTTTGAGTCGTTGGCATAAATGTTCATAAGATTATAATTGAGTAGTTCATATGATGAAACAGGGAAAGTCATTAGGCAAGTATTGAGTGAATTACACTATGTTGCAAAACACAGCCTCAACGTTGTTGCACAAATGAATTTTTGTAGCACGGTCACAAGGATTTGGAACACGATCACGTTGGTTGCAACACAAGTAGGCCAAGAGTATGTCTTGAAATGATCCTAAGCCAAGACTAGAAAGACCAAAACTAATTGGTTTATAATACCTTACTTTCAAAATGACATGGTATTTAAGGGTTTTCCTAAAACCAATATGAGAACAGATGACTGGAAATGAAAAGATCCTGTTAAAAAAATTATAGTATGAAAAAAAAATCAACCTCACAAAATCCTAATCAAATATGAAATAATCAGTGGATTCACTTTTTTTTATTAGAAAAAACTAAGGTGAGTGATATCTAACTGTCTGCAAGATGTTGCCCTTTTGGTTAAACAAATTAAGTAATTATAACATGCTCACTAAAATAGGAAATTCATGCATGCTCAATTAAAAATAAAAAGCCTTTTGATGTGAATCGACCAGATCGATTCACAAATAATTTATAGAAAAATAGAACTAAAAGGAAAATAACGATCTTTATTAGAGAAAAGAACAAACTCCCAACTTTGATGGACGGACAAAGTCTAAATCCTTCTGAATGACACTTGAGAGAGTTTTCTCAATCCAAGCATAAACATAATGACGGCTAGCCCTGACTATAAATAGAAAAGAAAAGCAAACCCTAGGAGGGTTATTGTGGTGAAAGACCACAATACCCCTTTATGCCTAAATAACTGAAAGGCCTAAAAAGTGGGTCCGCATCAATACCGTCCCCTAAAAGAGCCACCTTGTCCTCAAGGTGGAAATCTGAGAACTGCGTCTGTTGCTATAGCGGCCTCGTCCTCCGTCGGATCCTCGTCCGTGGTGGTAGTCGTGGGGGTAGATCCCCTCTCTGGAAGTTGGCGGGATCCGTCGTTTCTCCAAAGAAATTGCTGCCTCCGGTGTTCCTCGTCCCTCCTGGCGGCTCCGTCCCTCCCGTCCGAGCCGGAACTCCAGCTAAGCCCCTTCCCGAACCCGTGAACCTATCACCGTAGTTCGAGTTCATCGTCCGACCCCCATAGGGGGCCCCAAGCCCTAGGGCCTCTCCCGGGTGTGGCGCCGGTCCGCCGGGACCGAAATGGTCGGCGGCGTCCGGCCACAGCCGCTCGCCGGCGGCTCCCCTGGCGCCGGCTGGCCCTGGGTGGCGGTCGGGGGCCGGCCAGCGGCCGCCCACAGCAGCCGCGACCCCGCCTGGGCTCGCGCGGCCTGCTGTGGCGCTCCCGCGGCCCTCGGCTGCTGTACGGCGGTGATCGCCGGCCGCCAGGGCCCAGCCCGGAGGTGCGACGGCGGTTGCGGGACAGCGGCCGTCGGCCGGTCCTTCCTCCTCCTCGGTCGCCTCCCCCTCCGCAGGAGCAAACCCTAGTTGATCGCCTAGGGTTTGGGTTGTTACCGCCTCCGCTTCCTCGCCGTTGATCTTCTTCGAGATGTTTTGTAAGAGAGTCATTATAGCCGTGAAGTCCTCCCGAAGACCTCGGATCTCGGCGGTGAAGTCCTCCCGAAGACCTCGGATCTTCTCCTCGATCGTGTTCCTCGTCTCGTGCGCCATGGATTCGTAGAAAGCTCTGATACCAATTGATGTGAATCGACCAGATCGATTCACAAATAATTTATAGAAAAATAGAACTAAAAGGAAAATAACGATCTTTATTAGAGAAAAGAACAAACTCCCAACTTTGATGGACGGACAAAGTCTAAATCCTTCTGAATGACACTTGAGAGAGTTTTCTCAATCCAAGCATAAACATAATGACGGCTAGCCCTGACTATAAATAAAAAAGAAAAGCAAACCCTAGGAGGGTTATTGTGGTGAAAGACCACAATACCCCTTTATGCCTAAATAACTGAAAGGCCTAAAAAGTGGGCCCGCATCACCTTTGTGACCAATAAACCTTCTTTCATGTTTGGGATTGGGTTCAAGTTGTGGCTTTCCTTAAGCAGCAAACTCTATACCCTCATGAGCCTCATCCCAATGTCATTTCCTTAGTAAACAAACAATCATAAATCTAAACTCAAATAAACTGAAATTAGACCTGAGCACTGCATGATAGGCATCCAATTCATTGACCCAACAAAAATTATACTCATAGACTTACGCACATGTCATTGCTAGCTTCTCATCCTCATAGTTCCATAAGTGTCATTGAAATCTTCCTATTGTGATGGCTCCTTATGACCTAGCTAAGCAAGTTGATTTATAAATTTTGCATTATGCCTCGTACTTGCACAGACGTGTCACATACAACCTATGTGTCAAAATATGACATGCATACATATATGGAATACTGCAATTACATAATCCTCCGGAAAAGAAAAAAAATGATACGATAGAATACACCATACAATGAGAACATAGGGGATGCAGCAGTGTTTCGGTTTAGAATATCTGGACCATACGGAAAGTAAAAAATTGATACAATAGAAGATACTATTGGTGTTCTAAATGGCTGTTGAGGTGGCCGCCTAGGCGGTAGGCGGTCCCTCTCCGCACCGCTTTGCGGTAGGCGGTGGAGTAGATGGCCAACAAAGGTTTGGCGGCGTAGGCGTAGGTGAGGCGGCATAGGCGGACGCCTAGGTGGAGCAATACCTAACAAGATGTTTTGGCCAAAATGTTTTGCAAGCATTATGGGTCTATGGTTCACTTTTACAGAACTAAAAGTTCATAAATCTTAGTATTCTACAACTTAGTTATGCATGGAGCACTCTTAAAATATGAATATTATGCAAAAAATTGTGGTAAAATAGTAAAAATTGTCCAAAATGTATCAACCGCCTAGGCGCGGTAGGCGGACTCTCTCCACCGCGCACCCGCCTACCGCCGTTTAGAACCTTGCATACTATACACAATGAGAGAATAGGGGATGCAGTGGTTCGGTTTAGAATATCTAGACCAAATCAATAGCTTGACCTGGATCATATCCCAACAGACTATGATGAGATACTTGACCCATTCCCCAACCCTAACCCATTCAGAAATAGATCGTGTGAAGTTGATGAACATTTTTTGCAAGAGACTTCAACGTTTAATAAACATTGAGGTTATCTCCGGATAGCCAGGTAAGAACCATATTCGAGTTAAATGGGACTTTAGATCTGGATTTGGAACCATATACAACCCCATGATGCCTAATTTCAAGTACCAATCAGGTTCAAATTAGAACAGTTTCAAAGCAATTTCAAAGTATCCTAACCACATTCACCACCTTCAGTTAGGATTTATATCTCAACCATACACACGTTGATTCTAGAGAATTTTCCATAGCCAAATACATTGTTCCTGCCTTTTCTTTTATTTTTCTTTTTTGGTATTACATATGAAAATGGAAAAGTCAAGGCGGATCTAAGGAGAGCACAACTCCCTTACAGTCAACAGGAAGCAAGGAAGTCAAACCATCTGGAGGTTCAAAAGGAACCAAAAATCTAGGAAAAAGAAAATTACAGAAACTCATAAGCCAATCTTTTCCTTTGTTTGAATATCTAGCTACCCATACAATCTCGCAAATATAGTCCTGATTTTTCACATTCTGCGCTCCTCCCAATCTTGAGAATTTCACGGGATAACTTGAAGCTTCCCAGGACACTATATCAAGAGTTGCTTCAAGACAGACGGACTCAAAAATAATTTTTCGTGACCTGCATCCCTCTCAGGACGAAGAACTAATAAGATCCTGTTTTAGTACATATATCATGGATCCTGTATTTGAATATCTACTCTGGACAAAAAATCCACATAGGGGACAAAATAAGCCGGCCAATCAACCATGTAGACATAAGAAATACACCACTTTATTGATTCGTTAGGAGACTATATATTTGAGTGCGCCTGCTAGACGACAACCTAAAGCCTGTGTCACCAAATGTCTAGACATAGACAACCTCGCTTCAAAGGACCTACGTCACCAAATATCTAAACATAGGCGACATAACGTCAAAGGATGGTGGTATTAAACGTGTGCCTATTGCGCACAATTTTGGTTTGATAATTTATATGGAAACTAGCCAGCTATGTCGACTATCAAAAGCATTCATATATACACCTCATGGTAGCGCATATTACTTGTCATACAAGATAGCATAGGATCCGCATCCTGAAGTCATTTTGGGACACCATGCAACATCCTTAATTCATACAGTGCCCATAGGATATATACTTGAAGGTCATAGAATTTACAGTCAAACTTTGGATTCGCTGAACATTGACTGGTGGTCTCCACATAATGTCAAAGACAAAGCTTGCACTGCCCTCATGAATCTAGCTAGTCTTAAGCATGTGGCAAGACTGCCTGACAATAATGAACTTATATGGTTACTGCTATGAACTTAAATGGTTCTAGAGTATCAATCTTTGTATACTGTTAACACATAGTCATGGTTTACATGGGTAATTAAACTCTAAAAGTAAACTAGAGTAAGATGTCAAGTTTCCTTGCTCTTTATGGTCAGGCTTGAGTTGATTGGAGTCTTTCAATTGTAGATGGAGCAAATTTACCTTTTATTTAGTCAATTTTAGTGCCCAATAGTATCAGTAGCTTTAGATGGTAACATTTTGAGATTTGAGCACCCAAATTAGGCAGATTATATATGCTTTTGGTACCTTGGCAAGGGGCATATTTTGGATGTATTGGATTATCGGAGAATGTCAGTTTAGGTCAAGTTATTATGAACTGAGATGGGCCAAGGAAATGTATCCGCTTAGTTTTTAAAACTAAATTTTTGTTTCCTAAGAATCAAGTACCAGACATATATGTGCCCCGTCAAAATGAGGTTGACAAATTTTAAAGAAAATAGACTTTAAAGGTGTCATGAGATTTGTTCTCCTATTGGATTGATTATCCATCTTCATCTTTTGAAGACATTTTCCTAGCAAATGAAAGAACAAATGTTGTGCTATGTTTAATGACAACCCTCTTTTTAAGTGAGACAAACATGGAAGGTTTCTCGAGAACAGAAGAAAAAACAATCTCAAGGGATTCTCCACAGATAAAAACAAGAGCGCAAACTAATAATTCATGAAGAATATAGGATGACCATAATATTCATGAAGCGAGGAAATCAACATTAGTAAACAACATCAAAAATCCTAACAAGACCCCCTCGATTACCATTGCTCAACTCTGTAATCACTACAACGCACTTGGTACAAAATCCGCATAGCAATATGGGAAAGAAACTGGCATGCATGCCTGTTCACTGATACTCACAAAACATACAAGGATTATACATAACCTACCATCTTATAACACAATTCATGGTCCAAATTTCACACTACTCCACATATAACCACTTCATGTGTTGTAATGATACAAGTATTTCTAGGAGAACCACCACCACCATCATCAACAATGGCAAATTAAATCTTTTAAAGCAAACATACCATATACTTAAACCACCACTAACAATCAATCATAGATCATAAAAGTACGACACTATATCATGACGATCAACCATTTAGATCATATAAATACTTAAACGACAATTAACAAGAGCACGAAGAAAAAAACTACAACCTACATTCTGATTTATAACACTAAACACGCATACTATTTTTGCACGTCTACTAAGCATCCATAGAATATTAGCAGAGCTATAACAGAGCGAATATATTCTTTATTTCTATCTATTCTATCTACATACCGCGGAAAAAAAAACCCTCTTTTCATATGCCGACCCAACATTGCCACGGCCCGCCGGTCATCGCCCCGTCCCCGGCCGTCCCGTTCCTGAACTTGACCTCGACGTCCCCGCAGAACACCCTCAGCTCGTGCCTCCTCGTCCGCCACGCCCCGGACCAGAACCTCACCACCGCCACCGCCCTCACGTCGAGCCTGACGACCCCGCTGCCGCTGCCGGAGCGGATCGCGTCCACGACGTAGGAGTCGACGAAGACGTTCGCCGCCGTCATTTTTGCGGAGATGGTGGTGGAGTTGCCCTTGGGCTGGATGAAGGGGGCGAGGTAGGTGCTGGCGACGGGGTCGCCGTCGACGGCGACGTCGGCGAGGACGCGGTCGTATCCGACGGTCATCTTGGAGTTGGGGTTGTAGACGGAGAGGGAGAGGTCGAAGGAGGAGGAGAGGGAGGAGGAGGAGGAAAGATTAAAATTGGTGACGTTGAGGGAGGAGAGGGAGAACGTGGGGAGCTTGGGGCGGAGGACGATGTAGACGATGAGGGTGACGGCGCCAAAGGCGAGGAAGATGGAGATGAAGATGATAAGGAGGCGGCGGAAGAGGAGGCTGCGGTTAGGGTTAGGGTTAGGGTTAGGATTTTGATAGTAGTAGGAATTATTAGGGTTAGGGTTGTTGGAGTAGTAGAAAACGGAGGGGTTGGGGTTGGGATAGTAGGGGTAGGCGGTGGAGGCGGCGGCGGTGGCGACGAAGTTGGCGGTGGGGTCGATGCCGTTGGCAGGGCCGGCGGGGTATCCGGTGACGACGGAGGACTTGTCGTGGTAGGTGCTGGAGGAGGAAGCCATGGTGTTGCTCTGTTGGAGAGGAGGGGGGGAGAGTTATTTGTAGGGAAGGGGCTGGAAAATGAGTGGGGGGTTTGTGAAATTTTGAGAATTTTTTTTTTTTTTTTTTCTTGCTGTGTTTGGGAAAATGGACGGTTGGATCCAGCTCAGTTGATGGAGTTGGATGAGTTGGCACTTGTAGTGGCCACAGATCTGTAACACGCGGTTTTGCCAGTGATAAATAAATGCTTAAGTTGTGATATCAATTTATTTTTAAAAAATATATGTTATTTTAATATATATGGTAGTTTGTTGGATAATCCGCCGATCTTCGAATATCACACGTTTTGCAGCTTTATATGCTTACTATTCTTATGGGTCAAGTTCATGGCACTGTGGAAAGTTTGTTTATACAATCATAAAGTAACCGATTCAAATTTGCATATCTTTACTACTATGATACGGTTTTGAAAACAGCTTAAAAGGAAACTGTTCAAATCATTTGTATATCATACACTAATTAATAAAAAAATATATAATTAACTACTATCCTCCCTTATGTATAGAATTATTTTTAAAAAATTATAACTATATGTGAAATAACTTAAAATTCTTGTAACTATTTAAACATATATCCAGAATCAATAACTACTTCTTCTTTTTTTCTTTTTCTTTTTTTTAATCAATAACTACTTAAAATTCTTAGGTTCTGCTTGGTAAATGTGTTTTCATCGGTTCTAAGGTGTTTTTGAACCGACCGTTTATGAAAATTTATGCTTGTTAATTTTTTTTAGGCACTGGTTTGTGTCGACTTAAAATCTCCCAAAATTGATATAATATTATAATTTAGACATGAGTTGTGATAGTTTAGATATGAGAGACATCCGTACAAGCCTTATCATGATTATTTTTTAAATTTAGATATGAGTTGTGGATGTGATAGTTTTTTTAATCACAACGAGATGTAGACAAACCATCACGTCCACAGCACTAATATTATAATTTAGATATGAGTTGTGATAGTTGTACTTGTTCTAAGATTATCATGATTATTAAATGTCAACGGATACTTATCAAGGTCGTCCTGACAGTCTAATTTTATAAACAAACTTATTACACCTAAAATATTTTGGACATAGAGCTAATGGTAACTCGTACCTAGAAAACAACGTGCTATGTCGCAATATTTTTTAAATTACAATCCAACACACTTATTTGTTCTTACTGTTGGGAAATTTGAATCATGCCGGTCTCATCTGGTGTCTGTGCTGCTTTCCACACAGACTACAAGTGCTGGATGTAATGCCCCGCTCCGCACGGCGCATTACGCTGAAGCGTTGACTCAACGAGTCGCGTTGACGCAAAGGAAATGTATCGATGCAAAATGATACGCGAGTTAAGTTGTCCCGAGCAACGCATCGAACTAAGTCGATGCGGAGAGTTACGTCGACCCGAGTAATGCATCGGACTATGTCGATGAGAAGAGTTGCCTTGTCCCTAAGAATGCATCGAGTGAATCGATGCGAAGCGCCGCGTTGCCCCGAAGGATGAGTGCATTGAATCGGCTCGAAGATTCTAAGAAATCGAATCGACCAAGGCGCAAGTCCGAATCGAAGCAAGTACTGATTTTAGTTGGTTTCGTGTGCAGGTCATACTTTGACGGGAAAATATTAGAGGTCGATCTTTTGCAATATTTAGTAAGGGGTCCGCGAAATCAAATCGTCGCCTTGCGACGGGCTAAGACTTGGGCATGCTAAGGCGAATTGGGCGTATAACTCAACGAAGCACGAAGTGCTCGAATGGCTAAGTCAGGAGAGTGGCCGTGCAACAAAGTTAGGGAATCGAGCCGCATCGGCTCGGCGAAACGACGAAGGCATATCGACTCAAGGTGGGAGGATTGACTTCTTTTTACTCCTTCATTCGATAAGTCAAATATATCATTGTATGCTAAGTTAACCTATCGACGCCACGGGCGTGGCCGATCGGAGATAAAATCATAGTGTGAGTCGAACACTAAGTTAGAACAATGGAAATGAAAACGTGCATCAATATGCACGAGTCGCTATGGGACATTGGATATCGCTAAGGCGAGCGCCTCGGTGCGCAAGCCGCAAGAACATGGGGTAACTGTAATCGGCGAGTGCCTTAGTGCACGAACCATACCGTGCCTTTACTGCACGAGTTAGACGGCTAGAACATGGAAAGACAATAGGCGAGCGCCCTAGCGCGCAAGCCCCGAACATTGAATGCTAAGTTATGGAACATGGGTATATGGTCGGAACGTGCCTACGTGCACGGGATAATAAAAGAAGGCTTCGTTGCGAGAGAATACAGTTGTGGCATGAATGTGGCAGAACTGTCGGATATGACATGGTGCCTCGAAAGGTGTTCAAGACCTTCGGGTCGTTCGGTTGACGAGCATTGAGTTGAGGCACGATGCCATTGAAACATTGAAACGAAGCTAGAAACGTAAGAACATAGAAAGTTAACGAAAGAGATGCGAGATGATAAGTCTGAGTCTCGGACTCAAGACTATGTTTGGTTGTTTGAAATTGATACTTGAATGATAGGGCGTTGCATGGTCGATTGGAATGGGCTCGAGATAAAATATGATACCGCCCGTGCACGGGTGTTTCCCCCAATCGGATAGTTACCGGATGCGCCCCGGAACCGATTGGCCGCGGAGGGATTCGAATAATCTTTGTAGGCGCACATCAAAACTAGATGCGAAATGCCGCAAATGATGGTATGCAGCGGGAACGTTTCGGTTGTTTTGGGATTGTTACCCAACCCGTTAAACGCCGGGCAGCCCAACCAAATAGTGAGAAAAGAAGGAGAGAAAAGAAAGGAACTCCTTTAGTCCATTCCGGCGCGGATACGCCAACGGCCCTCATATAGTTAAGGAACGATGGGTTGAAAGTGTAGGCGCGAATGCGTCCCGCATATAGATCCTACTTAGAGTTGCACTTATAACATGACAGGGAAGAAATGGGGCGTATTCACCTTACGTCGGTGCAAGGGACGCAAGGGCGAGTGCGTCGACTTGGTAAGCCACGAATCAAACACGGGAATGCTTGTTTGCTTGTCTATTCAATATGATAACATGATGCTATGATAAATGTGTTACGCTTTCAAAGTTGCCATGAAATTGACCCTAAGGAGAACATAGCAAGATCATAAGCTAAGTTGCATGATTCAACGTAAATATTAAAGATGTTGGTTTGGAAAGATGATCTTTGATATCAGTACATGCGAGGACGAACGTACTGATCCCCCACCAGCTTCATGCAGGGTGCAGGGAATGGATTGCTTACGGCGAAGCGCTGCTTGAACGTGTTAAGGCTTGGAATGCCGAAGCGCATTGAAGCGTGCTATCGCATTGACGCTCGGACTACGCAGCTGGATTGATGCGGCCGAGATATAGAAGGCATGATGTATGGAACGGAGAAATCCTTTGTGGGCAAGAGAGAACCTGAGTGTTGTAGCCAATCTGGCATATATTGTTAGGCTATCGAAAGCCATTGTAATCTCAGTTTCGAATATCAATAAAGAGAATTGTTTCGTATACTCTGTTTTCCTTTCGTTGTTGAATCGAATCAAAAGATAACCATTTGAGAACTTGTCATCTTGCCTTGCACGAGCGCAACTCCAGGCTCGTGCGGCATCACGCCCCCTGCGAGGACGATGATTCGGGTGATTCCGGGTCGGGGCGTGACAAATTGGTATCAGAGCTCTAGGCTCAATTTCCTCTGGACGCTCGCTTCATTACAATTCGAAAAGTTGCCCACCACCACTTGATATCACTCTTGACTCTACTCGATGCCGCACTGGATGTTCCATACAATAAGTCTAATACAAATTGTGTAATTTTGCCGCATGTGTTTTGGAAATTACACGATGTTTGCTAAGAAAGTCGCGAAGGGTATATTGCATTGAATGCAAACGAGCCGTAAAAATGTTAGTTGTTGCAAGTGCAACGAATTGTGAAATACAAATTGAGATATTGTGGCAATGTAACATGTTGAATGAGAAATAAAATGATGCACGATGTGCAGCGAGTTAATGTGAATATGCGTTAAAATGAAAGTAAGAGTGATAGCCAATACCGATGTGTTAAACGGATTGTGCATTGACTTGTAAAGTCGAGAGTAATTCGTTGCACGAGGTGCGGGAAATGTTGGAAATAATCGTTGCACGATGTGCAACGCGTGTTGGAAGTAAAATTATCGCACGTGGTGCAACGCATATCAAATTAATCGTTGCACGAAGTGCAAAGGAAATTGGGAATAAATCGTTGTACAAAGTGAAATGAAAGTGTCGGAAATAAAATCGTAGCACGATGTGCAACGCGTATCGGAAGTGAAATTTGTTGCACGGGGTGCAACGCGTGTCTAAATAAATTGTTGCACGAGATGCAACGTAAGGAAAGAATTGAAATCGTAAATCGATAGAACGAATCGTTCGGTTGCACACCAAACTTATGTTGGCAAACGAGAACATTAATCGAATCGTGTCGGGTTTTGATAGAATCAAAGTTACGGTTGTGATCAAGCACGATCACTGCGGAAATCGTAAATCGGAAGAGATTGTCGGCTTGTACTAAGCATAGTGCGAGGGAAATGGCTTGATTTCCGAGTGGTATATGCTATACCACGTAGGCGATGAATGACTCGATTCCGAGTGGTATATGGTATAGCACTTGTGCGATAAAATTCATCGACGCGTTGTGAGAATTGCGGAAGGTTTGTCCGCAACGGACGGGAGAATACCGAGACTCGATTGAAAATTTGTATGACGGTATGTTGATGCAAGTGATCGTCGAAAATCAGTTGGGACGATAAGGCGAGACTCGTATCAATGAACGATACGTCGGACGAAAGTTATAAGTTGGTCGGACGACCGAGACTAGCGAATTGATTATGCCTTGATGCAATAATCGGATCGACGGGAAGGGAAAACTTGAACTTATAATGAGTCGCACGACTTGCGATCTCGGTAGAAATGTTGGGCGAGACAAATCGAATCGCACAACTTGCGATCTCGGTAGGAATGTTGGGCGAGACGAATCAAATCGTACGAATTACGATCTCGATAGAAATGTTAGGCAATGCAAACATTGAAATTGAATCGCACGATGTGCGACTTCGGTAAGAAAGTTGGTTGATGCGAGAAACCGTGCCTATGAAATAGTTGGTTAAGTTACAGCGACACTCATTTGAGTATGACTGAAAACGCACGAACTTAGCGGGCGTGATCGTATAACTCGAGGGTTCGATGTTGGATAATCAGTAACTCGGTTACACGATCAAAGTATAGCGGGATGCGGTGAATCGGAGAACAAGTTGATGCGTATGGAAAAGTTTGTGGCAAACTTGGATGTATGCAAGGCGAGTTAAGTTGACGTTGAAACAGATTCAAAGTTGACCCTTACGTATCGAAATGGATACGGCGTATCGAGATCGATACGTAAGGAAACGTAGGCGATGTGAGAATGCAAAATGGAGTGCGCCTTGCGCTATCAAAAATTTTGTAAGTAAGGATACGAGAATGAACGAACTTGGTTGATCGTAAATTTTGTGATTGATCAAAGACGAGACTATAAGTCATCGACGATTGCACGATGCGTATAGCATCTCGTATGTCGACCCGCAAATAAGATAGACTCGAACTCGATGCGAGTAGATGTTTCGTAAATTTCGGAATCATCGACGGTAGTGCATGACTTGACTCGGAAGATAGTTGCGCATCAGTTGCGCCGATAGAAATGGTTGTGTCCGAAATTGGGTATTCGCATAGAATCGTCGGAACGTGATTTGGCTCCGAAATAAGATATAGCATGGTTCGTATTAAACTGTCCTTCGTTAATGATCCACAATTATCGAGCGTAGCTTCGGGGCAGCTGACCCTAGAAGACTTGATCGCCAAATCAAATTGAATACTGCAGACCGTAAGATGACCCATGCGATATCGCATATGGGATTGCACCGATAACAAATATAACACGGTGCATGTTGATGATAAGTCTAGGCGATTGCGAGGAACGTGCTATGCACGAGAGGGAACGATAAGGGAATGGCTTACGAGTCATGTCGTTAGATTCGGATTCACCTTGCAATTGAGCTTGTGTGAATCGAAATTATGTTCGATGTTGCGAGACGGATAAGTTGGGAATTTGGCTAATGATTTCCTACTCGTTAGGAAATTAAATGTAAGACGCGTCGTTAAGACATTCGTGTCAAGGCGATCGTTGTCTTGAGCACCATCGCCTTGATGTAAACTTTCGTGTCGGATAGATTGTGGCCTTTGTGCAATGTCAATTTAAACTTGCGTCGGGAGAATCTAAGCACGGTGCCTTGGAAAGTAACCTAGCGGGCGTAGCCCTGAATGTTGATGCATTTGCAAGTCAACAAAGAGAATCGTATCGAGACAAGTTGCGAGCGAGACTTCGAAAATAGTTGGATAGCGACTTCGAACGCAAGGCGTTGCGGAGACTCGTTGTGATCGGATGCGCGACGGCTTGACGCAATGCGTAGAATTGATAGTCCCGATAAAACATACGAAATGAGAAATGCGATTTTGAATCGCGTCGCGTGCAATGACCTTGTTGAATGAATCGCGTGTGTATCAATATGCATATGCGATGAAATTTCGAGAACAGTTGCTAAGGATAAGTCCGATCGAGAGTACGAGATGGCAAGCATAGGATTGAAATTTACCTGTCAGCTTTGTTCTAATTTGCTACGACTGGGCTTGGTCGAAATACATATATCTTCGGGACGCCTTGAATATAGGTACGAATCCAAATCGAGTTGTATACAAAATTCAAATCGAGCTGCAGGGAAGACTATGAAATGTTAATGGAAAGCTTGCGAGATGTTATGAAATCGAACATCATTTGTGGGGCGAGATCGTGAAACGATCTATAAAACACTTAGTCGGAGTGTTGGTTTTGGTTCGAGGACGAACCTTGTTTTGAGTGGTATATTCTGTAATGCCCCGCTCCGCACGGCGCATTACGCTGAAGCGTTGACTCAACGAGTCGCGTTGACGCAAAGGAAATGTATCGATGCAAAATGATACGCGAGTTAAGTTGTCCCGAGCAACGCATCGAACTAAGTCGATGCGGAGAGTTACGTCGACCCGAGTAATGCATCGGACTATGTCGATGAGAAGAGTTGCCTTGTCCCTAAGAATGCATCGAGTGAATCGATGCGAAGCGCCGCGTTGCCCCGAAGGATGAGTGCATTGAATCGGCTCGAAGATTCTAAGAAATCGAATCGACCAAGGCGCAAGTCCGAATCGAAGCAAGTACTGATTTTAGTTGGTTTCGTGTGCAGGTCATACTTTGACGGGAAAATATTAGAGGTCGATCTTTTGCAATATTTAGTAAGGGGTCCGCGAAATCAAATCGTCGCCTTGCGACGGGCTAAGACTTGGGCATGCTAAGGCGAATTGGGCGTATAACTCAACGAAGCACGAAGTGCTCGAATGGCTAAGTCAGGAGAGTGGCCGTGCAACAAAGTTAGGGAATCGAGCCGCATCGGCTCGGCGAAACGACGAAGGCATATCGACTCAAGGTGGGAGGATTGACTTCTTTTTACTCCTTCATTCGATAAGTCAAATATATCATTGTATGCTAAGTTAACCTATCGACGCCACGGGCGTGGCCGATCGGAGATAAAATCATAGTGTGAGTCGAACACTAAGTTAGAACAATGGAAATGAAAACGTGCATCAATATGCACGAGTCGCTATGGGACATTGGATATCGCTAAGGCGAGCGCCTCGGTGCGCAAGCCGCAAGAACATGGGGTAACTGTAATCGGCGAGTGCCTTAGTGCACGAACCATACCGTGCCTTTGCTGCACGAGTTAGACAGCTAGAACATGGAAAGACAATAGGCGAGCGCCCTAGCGCGCAAGCCCCGAACATTGAATGCTAAGTTATGGAACATGGGTATATGGTCGGAACGTGCCTACGTGCACGGGATAATAAAAGATGGCTTCGTTGCGAGAGAATACAGTTGTGGCATGAATGTGGCGGAACTGTCGGATATGACATGGTGCCTCGAAAGGTGTTCAAGACCTTCGGGTCGTTCGGTTGACGAGCATTGAGTTGAGGCACGATGCCATTGAAACATTGAAACGAAGCTAGAAACGTAAGAACATAGAAAGTTAACGAAAGAGATGCGAGATGATAAGTCTGAGTCTCGGACTCAAGACTATGTTTGGTTGTTTGAAATTGATACTTGAATGATAGGGCGTTGCATGGTCGATTGGAATGGGCTCGAGATAAAATATGATACCGCCCGTGCACGGGTGTTTCCCCCAATCGGATAGTTACCGGATGCGCCCCGGAACCGATTGGCCGCGGAGGGATTCGAATAATCTTTGTAGGCGCACATCAAAACTAGATGCGAAATGCCGCAAATGATGGTATGCAGCGGGAACGTTTCGGTTGTTTTGGGATTGTTACCCAACCCGTTAAACGCCGGGCAGCCCAACCAAATAGTGAGAAAAGAAGGAGAGAAAAGAAAGGAACTCCTTTAGTCCATTCCGGCGCGGATACGCCAACGGCCCTCATATAGTTAAGGAACGATGGGTTGAAAGTGTAGGCGCGAATGCGTCCCGCATATAGATCCTACTTAGAGTTGCACTTATAACATGACAGGGAAGAAATGGGGCGTATTCACCTTGCGTCAGTGCAAGGGACGCAAGGGCGAGTGCGTCGACTTGGTAAGCCACGAATCAAACACGGGAATGCTTGTTTGCTTGTCTATTCAATATGATAACATGATGCTATGATAAATGTGTTACGCTTTCAAAGTTGCCATGAAATTGACCCTAAGGAGAACATAGCAAGATCATAAGCTAAGTTGCATGATTCAACGTAAATATTAAAGATGTTGGTTTGGAAAGATGATCTTTGATATCAGTACATGCGAGGACGAACGTACTGATCCCCCACCAGCTTCATGCAGGGTGCAGGGAATGGATTGCTTACGGCGAAGCGCTGCTTGAACGTGTTAAGGCTTGGAATGCCGAAGCGCATTGAAGCGTGCTATCGCATTGACGCTCGGACTACGCAGCTGGATTGATGCGGCCGAGATATAGAAGGCATGATGTATGGAACGGAGAAATCCTTTGTGGGCAAGAGAGAACCTGAGTGTTGTAGCCAATCTGGCATGTATTGTTAGGCTATCGAAAGCCATTGTAATCTCAGTTTCGAATATCAATAAAGAGAATTGTTTCGTATACTCTGTTTTCCTTTCGTTGTTGAATCGAATCAAAAGATAACCATTTGAGAACTTGTCATCTTGCCTTGCACGAGCGCAACTCCAGGCTCGTGCGGCATCACGCCCCCTGCGAGGACGATGATTCGGGTGATTCCGGGTCGGGGCGTGACACTGGACCTATGACCCAATGTTAAATATGAATT
Source organism: Iris pallida (assembly GCA_029216955.1). Classification (NCBI taxonomy): domain Eukaryota; kingdom Viridiplantae; phylum Streptophyta; class Magnoliopsida; order Asparagales; family Iridaceae; genus Iris; species Iris pallida. Next base: position 2,621,922 of record JANAVB010040417.1, read on the forward strand.
CTTAGGGGGCGTTTAGTTCACTGTAATGTAATCGTAATCGTAATGGAATTGGATTTGTAATGTAATTGGGTTTGTAATGTAATGGAATTACAATTACATTACCATGTTTGGTTGGAACATGTAATTAAACCATGGAATGTAATACCAATTACATTCAAGTGTTTGGTTTAACATGTAATGTCATCGAATAATATTAATTATTTGTGTTATTTTGACAAATATATCCTTAATATTTATATGTATATTTTTTGGCCAAATTTACTACTTTATAATTAATAAAAAATATTCGATAACCAAATAAAATAAAATATTACATCCTATCATGTAAAAAGTAAAATAATAATAATAATAACATTCGTATAGTATCATACAAACTAGAACATTCAATAAACTCCATTCCATCTCAGAAAAAAATATCCGGTAACCAAATAAAATAAAATATTACATCGTATCACGTAAGAAAGTAGAAAAAATAACAATGATATAAAATAAATTTCATTCCATCTCAGACAAAAGTTCAAATAGTTATAAACCAGAACATTCATATGGTATCATATAACAAATGATCAAAATAATATCTCATTGTATCATGTAACTGAAATATCCAGTAATCAAATAAAATCCACCAAATCCTACGCAAACTCTAAAAGACTTTTCACCCAAATTTCCCTCTCTTCATCGGGAACACTAAAAAATAAGCTGACTTTGCTAGAATCACAACCAATAAGGAAGTGTGCTATGTGCTTCTCTGCCATGGTAAGTCCAGACAACTTTTTTAGCTCATCATATATTATCTTTTTGTTCTCATTATCCTCTTCTCCCAAAGCCCGACTCAAACGACATGAGGACTCCCGAATCTCACTAGCAATGATACGGGCTGCACTCTGAATCCCTTCAACAAAGATGTTCGCATCATCACGCTTCCTCTTTTGCCTTCTTGAGGTCACGTCAGAGTCAAAAACTGAATTAGGAGGGAGTTGGGAATCATTTGAGGATGCGTTGACAGGAATTTGGGAAGTCTCCATCGTATCATCGACCTCTTGATTCTCCAACTCTTCAACCACATCCGCAGGAGTCTCTGCAAGATTTCCAGTGGCTCGATCTTTTCCAAAGATCATGCTCAACTCATCATAGTATTTGACCGGTGCGTCTCTGAATTTTTTTGCCTCGGGATGACTCTGAAAATAAAACATCAAAATAATCAACAATAAAATAAGAAGAAATACCAGATTTTAATATCAAGGTTGCTACTCAAGAAGAAATACCAGATTACTCTCTGGATGTTTAAATAACATTGTAAATAAATTAACCCAAATGGTATCATCACCTACTCATTTCCCCATCCTTCAGCTATGGAGAACTGAATTCTAACATTGCATCCCCAATAATAATTTCAACTCGTATGGTTCTGACATTTGACATTTAAATAATGGATTCAAGAAACCAATAAATACTTCAGCATCAATAAATGGTATTCAAGAAACCAATAAATACTTCAGCATCAATAAACAATGAAACATGCAGTATTCAAATAGCTATGTCTCATAGACATGAAACAGACAGCTACAGTATCAATATTTCTCTAGTATCAGATCCTGAAAATGTTTCAGCTACAATATCAATATGTCTCATAGACATGAAACAGGCAGCTACAATATCAGTTAACTTGCAAAAAAAAATCTCAGTTAACTTGCAAAAAAAATCAATATGTCTCTAGTATAAATCTCAGCTACAATATCAATATGTCTCTAGTATAAATCTCAGTTAACTTGCAAAAAAAAATCAAAAGTTCTACTTGTATGCTTCATTCAGCAGTATAAAAGATCTCCAGTCAAGATTTCTAACTTCAATTGATAATAGATGGCACTTACCGTCAGATATGCATCCCAAACAGCATCCTCCGCGGTCACCATTTTTGTCTCGGGATCCCTTCCAAAGCCACTACAATTTGGACCCGTCAATAAAGCATGGACAATGTTAAAATTCTCTCTTAAAACCCTCATCCGGGATTCGATATGTGGTTTCTTTTTAATACCCGAACCGGGGAGCTTTTGTTCAAGCTTCTCATGGATTTTGGTCAAGCTGCCTGCTTTGAGATAAGTATCGGGCCTGATTTCTCCTTCATTGCGCAACTCTTGAAGAGTCTCAATGAGTTTTAGATCTTGTTCCTTAGTCCACTTGAACTTGTTTCTTCCCGGACCCCGATTAGCCATTTTTCTGAAAAGAACATGATACAAAACATGATTCTCAGAACATGATACAGAACATGATACAGAACATGATTCTCAGAATATGATACAGAACATGATACAGGACATGATTCTCAGAACACATCAGGTTGGGGAACAAGGCAACCTGATGCAGAATGCCAAATTGCAATTTGCATTTGTCTGATGATACTAAACTGTTCTGGACAATTCTAAACTGCACAATGCCAAATTGCACAATGCCAAATTGTAATTTGTATTTGTCTGATGATACTAAACCGATCTGGACAATTCTAAACTACACAATGCCAAATTGCAATTTGCATTTGTCTAATGATACTAAACTGATCTGGACAATTCTAAACTGCACAATGCCAAATTACATCCCTTCTTAGACCAATTTGGGAGGATCTGGATGAATTATAGTATAGCAAGAAAATGAGGTTGATCACAATTTAAAAACAAGTTAAAATATACTGGACTGAAGCCAATGATGTTAGTTAACTCTGAAGAATATTGGCCATTCTAGAATAATGGCTTGGTTTTGCATCCATAGCATAGCTGAGATGCTTAAGATCATAGCTTCATAATCTCCAACTTTCGAAGCCAAGATGGATGAACTAATAAGTTTGTTCATGAACTTGCAATGCCAGCAACAAACCAGTCTAGTCTACATTCTCTACACAGACCAATTTGACCAAATGTTCACAGAGGAAATTCAACTCTTTTTTTTTTGCATTTGAAATCCAAGAAAGGAACAAGGCAACCTGACACATGCATATACATACAGAAACTGTTATAAATCAAGATGCCATTCCCAGGATCTCTCTCAAGAAAGCAATGCTCACTGTTTCCATATGAGGAGAGGAAGAAATCAAGCACATGGAAGCAATACATACAGAAACTATTTGTGGGTCTATAATCAAATGCATATATATATTTATGATGTTCAAAATTAGCAAGTCCAGAAAGCAATCAAGTCCAGAAAGCAATCATGCATGATAGCAATCAAGTCCAGAAAGTAAATTACCATGTGAAACTTTTAAACCATTTCTCCTACTAATAGCATCACGGAGCACCCTACCATCCGCAGCAGAACCTTCCCAACCGGCCAAGACATAAATAAACTGCAAATCTTGAGAACAAACTCCCAAAACATTTGTTGTAACTTTTCCACTCCGATTCCGAAACTTAGCTTGATCTTCTAAAGGAACTCTCATACTAACATGTGTCCCATCTAGTGCCCCTGTCACTCCCCGTTCCCAGAATACATATTTTTATACATGTACAACTCATGAGTATTTATTTAATATTTATCATGTATTATCCTGTATTTAAATTCCTTTAATTTCATGTTAATTAATTAATCTGCTCTTTAATTTTCATGTTAATTTATTTCCTGCAATTTTATTTCTGTACTTTATTTCCTGCTTTTATTCTCTGCTTTAGCTAGGCTTTGGGTTCGGGTTGGCTTTGGTTGGATCCCCTACAACCCGACCCATTGGACCCATTGGACCCGGCCCAACTCCCACCTACCACCCCCTTTTCTATTTAAAGCTTACATCTCTTTCTCTCTCCTCATAAACTCACATTCTCACCATTACTCCTCTTCTTCTTCTTCATTACTCTCTCCACCTACCAAACCGTAGGCAAGTACAACTTGCTCCACAAGAGAACCCATGTTTTTATGGTTCATTTATCTTCCTCTCGTGATCCTAAGAGAGTTTAGAACTTGGCATTTTTCATTTCGAAGTCTTAATTTTTGTAGATCTAGAAATGAGTTATTTTCGAAGTTTGGTGGTTTTGATCTATCAAACTTCTTTGTTTTTAAGTTTTGATGGTTCTATGTTGTAGAGAGTTTTATTCTACCCAATTTTGGCCTTTGGAAAGTTGGATTTGGACTTGTTTTGACCAAGTTATGGACCTTTGAAGCTTTGGGGTGCAACCATAGAGTTTTTGTTGTTTGGAGAAGACAGTGAGCAGTGTACACTAGCTTTTTAGCTTGCGTTACTGAGCTGTTCGCGCTCTTTAGCACAGTGCAGTATGGAGTCCATACGCTACCTTTTTAGGAAGCGTGTGTCTTGCATACGCTACCTTTTGGAAGCGTATGTCGTATGGAGTTCATACGCTACCTTGTGGGAGCGTATGACTTGCATACGCTGACTTGAATGGTCAGGAGTCGTATGGAGTTCATACGCTACCTTTTGGGAGCGTATGACTTGCATACGCTGACTTGAATGGTCAGGAGTCGTATGGAGTTCATACGCTACCTTTTGGGAGCGTATGACTTGCATACGCTGACTTGAATGGTCAGGAGTCGTATGGAGTTCATACGCTACCTTTTGGGAGCGTATAACTTGCATACGCTGACTTGGATGGTCAGGAGTCGTATGGAGTCCATACGCTGCCTTTGGGGAGCGTATGACTTGCATACGCTCACTTGGATGGTGAGGAGTTGTATGGAGCCCATACGCTGCCTCTTTGACTTGAGCGTAGCCTGACATGAGCGTAGCCTACTTACCCTGGATCTTCTATAGCCCTGTATTTTGATATTTTATTAGATATTTAACGTCCATTTTATATCCTTACGCCTTTTGGCATAAACTCGATAAAATCATGATATGATAATATTGTTAATATCAATTGTTATGTGGAATGTGCCTTGTGTCCCGATTGATTTTTGGGATACCCAGTATGACTGGGACTTGACCATGAGAGTTATAGACTCGACCCCCGTTTAATACTAATTGACTTTCATGCCTTGTCACCATTGATAATAATGGTTATCTTGACTAAATTAATCATGCGTTCCTAGTCGGAACTAAGAGACTGGCTAGTCGTCTTATTGAATTGAATGAATGAGACACGTTCATGTTATGGACTATTGTAATCGACTGGCTGATCCCGAATATTGACTTACATGCACATGCAGGCTTCAATCTATTTATTTATTTATTTATTTATTTACTTATTTATTTTCTACAAAAGAAGCATGTGTACTTTATGGTCAAGGCATGATTACCGTGGTTAGATTTGATTGTTGTATTACGCTATGTAAGACCTGCAACCTAACCGCACTGGTATCGTTGTAGAGTTGTGCATATCGTACCCCGTACGAAAGTACTCATTTGAATGACCATGATCCACGGCATGGGATTTCACTCAACGTAGGGACTATTAAGTTAAATAAAATAATGATTGCATGGAGAGAATGGATTCCCGAGTTCTTACATGGCAGCCCCCTTGGGACAAGTAGTACCCGACGGGCCGACTGGTTCCCACAGATACTATAAAACTGCCACACGGGCAGGGAACAATATCTGCTTATATTATTATTGTATATTGTATATTGATGACGGGCATCCTGCTAGGACTTGTCTACTTTATGCATGGCGCACATGATTGACTGGATAGACTAGCCTTGCTTGCACATAGTAAGAACTACGGAATCCCTAATTGCATAATTCCAGGATAACTTGGGACTCACAATAGCAAGCCGTAGGAGTTGATTGGCCGTTCAAGATGATTTGTTTGTGTACTGTACTACTCTGTCACCTAACCGGGATGATCAGAATGTCAGGACATGACGGGCCAACTTCTGTCCTTGTTTGGTTGGGAGGTTGGTTCGAAGTGTCGTGATGTGATGTGAATCCTAGTAGCAAACAGAGATTTATTAGTATTATTCTCTTACATTACTGGTTTTAGTTCTCATGTCGTGCTTCCTTGTGGTACTTGCTATTAGAAGTCTAACCTCTCTGGTTTTGTATGGCCAGATTTAGAGCCGGTCCCCGAGGATCCAGCTTACTTCTACCTCCAAGATGGTCAACACTAGAAGGATGATCGCAGGAGGACTCGAGTGGGTTTCTTACTTTTCCGCTCGTTTTGTCACTTACTTTATACTTGGCCGTTTGGCACCGACATGTTAGTCGGATTGTCTTGTACTTACTTTTACATAATTGTAATTAAAGTCAGACTACAGCTGATAACAATTGTGTATACTTTTGCTACATCAATCTGGCTATGTTTTGTAAAGCCAGATATCAAGAACATTTTGACAGAGCGTTTGGGACGCCTTACTGCTTTATCTTACATGTTCTCTATTTCTGTTTCTTATCTGAATGATTGAGACAATAGATGTGTAATGACCATAGTAAGACTTTTATGTAGTATGCACCCCTCGTCTGGTTAGACAGTATTGATCGTATTATACGGTATTCATCTACCCGTAATACGTAGCTGGCTGAGTCATTCCCCCGCTCTCCAGTATTCTGGTTCTGGGGCGTGACAAGATTTTAGTGGTGGCCCATGCAGGTCTGATTTCAGACTTGTGGGGTGTTTTGATTTTAGGATGTCTCAATCACACATGTTCCCTCTTGATCTCATGATTCATTGTTCTCAATCCTAGCTTGACCTTCTCATATCCTTTGACTTCATTGATCCTTCATGTTCGGTCATTTGATTGTTCTCTTTCCCTTTTCTTAGGGGTACCTCGTCCGTATCTGTCAGAGCTGGACAGCAACAACATGGACAGCAGCATGGACAACCTGACCATGTTGGTCAGCAACAAGAGCCGGTACTAACTCAAGAGACTATCCAGAAAGAAGTGATAGTAGAACCAGCGGTTGGACCGCAGTATCCGGAGGTTCCAACACCACCAATAGTTCCACCTACCCCTGTGGAGTTGGACACACCAGCCCTTTTGGAGATCATGAGAGGGATGATGGCTACTCAGCAACACCAGATGTTAGCCCAGCAGCGCATGCACGCTCAGTTACAAGAGCAGAATGTACTACTCAACCAAGGATTGCAGACAGCTTTGGAAAGAGGGGCAAGGCCAAATTCAGGAGCGTCAGCCCAGTTTTGCAAGTACAACTCCCGCCGTTTCGAAGGCACGGAGGATGCCATCTCAGCAGATGCATGGCTTAAGGACATTGAGGCTATTCTGATAGCCGCTAAGGTGCCGGCAGAAGAACATGTGGATCTAGTGAAGTTGTTACTTCAAGATCTCGCACGTGATTGGTGGGCAGCAGAGGAAGTAGGCATCAGACGTCCTGTTGCGTGGGACGATTTTACTGCAAGGTTCAAGACGAAGTATTATGGAGTTGTGGCGCAGTTTGAGCTACAACAGAAGTTTATCAACCTCAAGCAGGCCGGCAAGACGGTAGATGTTTACGCAGCGGAGTTCTGCAGATTGAGCAGGTTTGCCCCGGAGATGGTAGCAACGGAGCGCCAGAGGGCGATGAGGTTCCAGCAAGGATTTTATCTTGAGCTCTTGCAATTGATAGAGGGGCACAATTACCAGACTTTTGATGAGATATTGACGGCAACCCGGAGGCATGAGATCACCATTCAGAGGCTTGCGGCAAGGACTGGGGGTCAGAAGAGATCCCACAGTCAGATAGAAGGAGGAGGGAGAGCAGCGCCCCGAACAACAGCACCATCCCCTGGCATTCGTATCCACGATGTGGCGATACGAGGGCCAGCACCACCACCCAGGCAGCAGCAGCAACAGAGGAAGAACCAGCAACCCCCGGCGGGCTGCACTTATTGTGGGAAGATGGGGCACACTAGAGATGTGTGTCGGACATTGAACGGACTGTGTTTGATATGTGGAAATCCAGATCATCGAGTTACCACATGTCCCATGAATTCGAGGTCAGGAGGACCAGTAGCAGTTTCCTGCTCTGCCAGCACCAGGAGCAGGACAGTATCGAGGACCAGCGGTAGCAGTGAGACCGTTGGCACAGCGCCCGTTAATATCGCAGGCTCAGATATTTCGGCAGCAGGGACCGCCAATGCAGCAACACCAGTATAGACCACCCCAGCATCATCAAGGCAGGGGCCAGCAGCAGCACCAGGCTAGGCCACAGCATGGAAATCAACAAGGAGGTCGAGGGCAGGCATTCACTCTGTCCTTGGAAGAGGCATTAGCATCGGGAGATGTTGTGGCAGGTAACATTCTCGTCGCCTCATATTCCGTAATAGCATTGTTTGATTCGAGAGCATCCCACTCATTTATATCTGCACAATTTGCGACACGGCTAGGAATGGAGTTCGAGGCATTGCCAGGGAGGTTGAATATACTCACTGGCAATAGGCTCGTAGGAGTTAGTAGAGTTATTCTAGCATGTAGTGTTGTAGTTTGCGGGCATTCCTTACCCGCCCAGTTGATAGAATTTCCTGTTAGAAATTTCGACGTTATCTTAGGCATGGACTGGCTGAAAGACAGTCATGCGACAATAGATTGTCGTAGTGGGAGTGTATCTTTTGATATTCCAGGCATGAAAAAATTCACCTTAGTCAGATCAGAGGCAACTCAGCAAGAGCAGGGAGTAATAACCGCAATGGAAGAAGTTCAGGTTCCGAAGGTAGTTGAAGAATTTCTAGACGTATTTCCCGAAGAACTTCCAGGTCTACCACCGGTTAGAGATATTGAGTTCAGTATAGAATTGGCACCTGGAACTAAACCGGTATCAGATCGGATTTACAGAATGACAGATTCGGAGCAGGCCAAGGTATATCAACATATAGAGGAACTGAAGGAAAAGAAGTTCATCCAAGCTAGCATATCACCATGGACATCACCAGTGGTACTTGTGGGGAAGAAGGATGGATCATCCAGATTATGCATCGATTACAGGAAGCTTAACGCGGCAACAGTAAAGAACAAGTACCCATTACCAAGGATCGACGACTTATTTGATCAGTTGAGCAGGGCTAGAGTTTTCTCCAAGATAGATCTTCGTTCAGGGTACCATCAAGTGAGGGTTCGAAAGGAAGACATTCCCAAGACAGCATTCAGGTCGAAGTATGGACATTATGAATTCTTAGTAATGCCGTTTGGTTTGACCAATGCTCCAGCTATATTCATAGATTTGATGAACCGCATCTTTATGCCGTACTTAGATCAGTTTGTCGTAGTATTTCTCGACGACATTCTTGTATACTCTGCTAGTGAAGAGGAGCATGAAGACCACCTCAGGAAAGTGTTGCAGGTTCTGAGAGAGAACCAGTTGTATGCCAAGCTCAGCAAGTGTGAGTTCTGGACGGATCACATTTCATTTTTGGGTCATATTATATCAGGAGCTGGAGTAGCAGTGGATCCCAAGAAGGTAGAAGCAGTAGAGAGTTGGCCAGTACCCAAGACTGTAGCTGATGTACGAAGTTTCTTAGGATTGGCAGGATATTACAGAAGATTTGTGTCAGACTTTGCAAGACTTTCAGCACCCATGACCCGCTTGACACGGAAGGATGTGCCATTCGTTTGGTCGGCAGAATGCCAGTCATCGTTTGAGAATTTGAAGCAGAAGTTGATATCAGCGCCTATTCTTACATTGCCAGTCGGACCCGGAGGTTTTACAGTATATTGTGATGCGTCAGGCAAAGGACTTGGATGTGTCCTCATGCAGCATGGGAAGGTGATAGCATATGCATCTAGGCAGCTTCGGGACCACGAGAAGAATTACCCAACTCATGATTTAGAGTTAGCGACAGTAGTATTTGCTTTGAAGCTATGGAGGCATTACTTATATGGTGACCGAGTAGACATGTACACAGACCACAAAAGTCTGAAGTATATTTTTACTCAGAAGAAGCTGAACATGAGGCAGAGAAGATGGTTAGAGTTGATCAAGGATTATGACGTGGAGCTTCAGTATCATCCAGGCAAGGCTAATGTGGTAGCAGACGCTCTTAGCAGAAGGGGCGGCGCATTTATGTTGACAACACAGAGGCATATCTTAGAAGACCTTCAGGAGATGGGCATCGAGGTTATACTTCCTAGTGATATAGGAATTCTGGCGAGTCTACAAGTTCAATCTGACTTGGTAGATAGGATCAGGGCAGCTCAGGCACAAGACCCAAGGATTCAGAAGCTTAGGGCAGAATGTGAGTCAGGGCTCAGAAAAGAGATGCAGATTCATGAAGACGGTACACTTAGGTTTGGATCACGTCTATGTGTGCCTAGTGGAGATATCAGACAGGAAGTTATGGCAGAAGCCCACAGTTTCCAGTATTCTATACATCCTGGAGGGACCAAGATGTACCAAGATATCAAGCAGCACTTCTGGTGGAATGGAATAAAGAGGGAGATAGCTAGATTTGTTTCCCGTTGCTTGGTATGTCAGCAAGTGAAGGCAGAACAGCAGAGGCCAGCTGGATTATTGCAACCGCTTCCCATCTCGGAATGGAAATGGGAGCATATTACAATGGACTTTGTGACCGGTTTACCGAGATCACCAAGTGGTAAAGATGCTATTTGGATGATAGTAGATCGGCTTACAAAGGTAGCACACTTTCTTCCTTTCAGAGTAGGGCAATCTACAGAAAAGTTGGCAGAGTTGTATATGCAACAGATAGTCAGGCAGCATGGAGTCCCTGTCAGTATTGTGTCAGATTGGGATACCCGTTTTACATCACATTTCTGGAAGAGCTTACATCATAATCTGGGTACCAAGTTAAGATTTAGTACGGCTTACCACCCACAGACGGACGGGCAGTCAGAAAGGACAATTCAGACCTTGGAAGATATGTTGCGAGCTTGCACTCTGGATTTTGGAGGATCTTGGAAAAGCCACCTGCACTTGGTCGAGTTCTCATACAACAACAGTTATCAAGCCAGTATCCAGATGACGCCATTTGAGGTACTATATGGTAAGAAGTGCAGGTCACCGCTTGCATGGGATAATATTGGGGAGAGGAAGATGCTGGGCCCAGAAATGATTATTCAGACGATTGAAGTAATTAAGGGAATTAGAGAGCGATTTCGTATTGCGCAGGATCGGCATCGTCATTGGGCGGACCAGCATCGTAGGCCGCTAAAGTTTTCTGTTGGGGACCACGTGTTCTTGCGGATCTCACCTACCCGTGGGGTCATTAGATTTGGCGTTCGCGGGAAGTTGAGTCCGCGATACGTAGGCCCATTTGCTATTCTTGATAGGGTAGGCGATGTTGCTTATCGTTTATCCCTTCCACCTTCGTTACGAGAGGTGCATGACGTGTTTCATGTATCTCAATTACGAAGGTATGTATCGGACCCCAGCCATATCCTCGATCATTCAGAACTGGTTGTTGGTACCAATCTGTCTTACGAGGAGCAGCCTGTGTCCATCTTGGACCGAAGAGAGAAGATACTCAAGAACCGAACAATTAACCTTGTCCGGGTTGCTTGGGATCATCACTCTTTGGGAGAGTCAACGTGGGAACGTGAGGATGATATCCGATCACGGTATCCACATCTGTTTGACTCACAAGGTATATCTTTTTCTGTGTACCTGATTGTCTTGATTCCTCATGCTTATCACCTGATGGGTAGAATTGCTTGATGTCGTAGATTGTTAAATATAGATACGTTACTTGCTATGGACATTGTAAAATGATTGCTTCATTGAATTGCTTGTACTTAGATTAGTTTAGCCCCGATGTTTCTATCCTGCTTGGATTTGAAATTCCGAGGATAGAATTTTTCTAAGGAGGGTAGAGATGTCACTCCCCGTTCCCAGAATACATATTTTTATACATGTATAACTCATGAGTATTTATTTAATATTTATCATGTATTATCCTGTATTTAAATTCTTTTAATTTCATGTTAATTAATTAATCTGCTCTTTAATTTTCATGTTAATTTATTTCCTGCAATTTTATTTCTGCACTTTATTTCCTGCTTTTATTCTCTGCTTTAGCTAGGCTTTGGGTTCGGGTCGGCTTTGGTTGGATCCCCTACAACCCGACCCATTGGACCCATTGGACCCGGCCCAACTCCCACCTACCACCCCCTTTTCTATTTAAAGCTTACATCTCTTTCTCTCTCCTCATAAACTCACATTCTCACCATTACTCCTCTTCTTCTTCTTCATTACTCTCTCCACCTACCAAACCGTAGGCAAGTACAACTTGCTCCACATGAGAACCCATATTTTTATGGTTCATTTATCTTCCTCTCGTGATCCTAAGAGAGTTTAGAACTTAGCATTTTTCATTTCGAAGTCTTAATTTTGTAGATATAGAAATAAGTTATTTTCGGAGTTTGGTGGTTTTGATCTATCAAACTTCTTTGTTTTCAAGTTTTGATGGTTCTATGTTGTAGAGAGTTTTATTCTACCCAATTTTGACCTTTGGAAAGTTGGATTTGGACTTGTTTTGACCAAGTTATGGACCTTTGAAGCTTTGGGGTGCAACCATGGAGTTTTTGCTGTTTGGAGAAGACAGTGAGCAGTGTACACTAGCTTTTTAGCTTGCGTTACTGAGCTGTGCGCGCTCTTTAGCGCAGTGCAGTATGGAGTCCATACGCTACCTTTTTAGGAAGCGTGTGTCTTGCATACGCTACCTTTTGGAAGCGTATGTCGTATGGAGTTCATACGCTACCTTTTGGGAGCGTATGACTTGCATACGCTGACTTGAATGGTCAGGAGTCGTATGGAGTTCATACGCTACCTTTTGGGAGCGTATGACTTGCATACGCTGACTTGAATGGTCAGGAGTCGTATGGAGTTCATACGCTACCTTTTGGGAGCGTATGACTTGCATACGCTGACTTGAATGGTCAGGAGTCGTATGGAGTTCATACGCTACCTTTTGGGAGCGTATGACTTGCATACGCTGACTTGGATGGTCAGGAGTCGTATGGAGTCCATACGCTGCCTTTGGGGAGCGTATGACTTGCATACGCTCACTTGGATGGTGAGGAGTTGTATGGAGCCCATACGCTGCCTCTTTGACTTGAGCGTAGCCTGACATGAGCGTAGCCTACTTACCCTGGATCTTCTATAGCCCTGTATATTAATATTTTATTAGATATTTAACGTCCATTTTATATCCTTACGCCTTTTGGCATAAACTCGATAAAATCATGATATGATAATATTGTTAATATCAATTGTTATGTGGAATGTGCCTTGTGTCCCGATTGATTTTTGGAATATCCAGTATGACTGGGACTTGACCATGAGAGTTATAGACTCGACCCCCGTTTAATACTAATTGACTTTCATGCCTTGTCACCATTGATAATAATGGTTATCTTGACTAAATTAATCATGCGTTCCTAGTCGGAACTAAGAGACTGGCTAGTCGTCTTATTGAATTGAATGAATGAGACACGTTCATGTTATGGACTATTGTAATCGACTGGCTGATCCCGAATATTGACTTACATGCACATACAGGCTTCAATCTATTTATTTATTTATTTATTTACTTATTTATTTTCTACAAAAGAAGCATGTGTACTTTATGGTCAAGGCATGATTACCGTGGTTAGATTTGATTGTTGCATTACGCTATGTAAGACCTGCAACCTAACCGCACTGGTATCGTTGTAGAGTTGTGCATATCGTACCCCGTACGAAAGTACTCATTTGAATGACCATGATCCACGGTATGGGATTTCACTCAACGTAGGTACTATTAAGTTAAATAAAATAATGATTGCATGGAGAGAATGGATTCCCGAGTTCTTACATGGCAGCCCCCTTGGGACAAGTAGTACCCGACGGGCCGGCTGGTTCCCACAGATACTATAAAACTGCCACACGGGCAGGGAACAGTATCTGCTAATATTATTATTGTATATTGTATATTGATGACGGGCATCCTGCTAGGACTCGTCTACTTCATGCATGGCGCACATGATTGACTGGATAGACTAGCCTTGCTTGCACATAGTAAGAACTACGGAATCCCTAATTGCATAATTCCAGGATAACTTGGGACTCACAATAGCAAGCCGTAGGAGTTGATTGGCCGTTCAAGATGATTTGTTTGTGTACTGTACTACTCTGTCACCTAACCGGGATGATCAGAATGTCAGGACATGACGGGCCAACTTCTGTCCTTGTTTGGTTGGGAGGTTGGTTCGAAGTGTCGTGATGTGATGTGAATCCTAGTAGCAAACAGAGATTTATTAGTATTATTCTCTTACATTACTGGTTTTAGTTCTCATGTCGTGCTTCCTTGTGGTACTTGCTATTAGAAGTCTAACCTCTCTGGTTTTGTATGGCCAGATTTAGAGCCGGTCCCCGAGGATCCAGCTTACTTCTACCTCCAAGATGGTCAACACTAGAAGGATGATCGCAGGAGGACTCGAGTGGGTTTCTTACTTCTCCGCTCGTTTTGTCACTTACTTTATACTTGGCCGTTTGGCACCGACATGTTAGTCGGATTGTCTTGTACTTACTTTTACATAATTGTAATTAAAGTCAGACTGCAGCTGATAACAATTGTGTATACTTTTGCTACATCAATCTGGCTATGTTTTGTAAAGCCAGATATCAAGAACATTTTGACAGAGCGTTTGGGACGCCTTACTGCTTTATCTTACATGTTCTCTATTTCTGTTTCTTATCTGAATGATTGAGACAATAGATGTGTAATGACCATAGTAAGACTTTTATGTAGTATGCACCCCCTCGTCTGGTTAGACAGTATTGATCGTATTATACGGTATTCATCTACCCGTAATACGTAGCTGGCTGAGTCATTCCCCCGCTCTCCAGTATTCTGGTTCTGGGGCGTGACAGCCCCTAAACATCCCTATATATTTAGAGAAAAGATAATCAGCGTAGTTAAATACAATTTTTCTAAGAAGATGCTACATATTATGTTACAAGGTTATACTTCATACCTTAAAATATTTCCGTCTATCATCATTGCAGTTTTCTGGAATTGGTTCTGGTTTTTTCAACAAGTCTTCTTGCAGGCGTATGATAGAATTCAAAACATTGTTGAAATATTTGCTAACTGTCTCACCCGATCTCTTAAAATGAAATTTAATATTCCGATTCTTCATATCATGTCCTATGATATGCAAAAATATTGCCACTTGCTCATCCACCAATAGATTCTTTGATGCCTTTAAACCGCCATCTCTTTCAACTTTTTCATACAGAACATGAAAAGCACGCCTACTCATCCTTAATTGTTCAACACAATGAGTTTCACTCCTATAAACCAACTCGTTTACTATCTCCCTATTTCTGAAGAAGTTAAGTGCATATTTATGTCTCTCTAAAGACTTTCTTCTAGCATACATCATAGATGTAGAAGCAACAACTTGAAAAAAAACCAGTTTAGTAAATTGGAAATGTGCAACCAGTGAGTACATATGGCAATCAACTTCTTTCTTTCACTTGAATGAAGACGAGCCATTACTGCATGAATACTTCCATATAATCAGTCTTTATGATAAAATATCTACAATCTAAAAACAAATTCATAGTATTTCTCACTTGAATGAAGATGAGACATTACTGCATTAATACCCAAACAATGGTGATGTTGGTCACATATTGTAGAATACTTGAAATATTTTCATTAACATTCATAATATTTTCATCTAACGTTCAAATAAATTTTCAAAGGATGATTATCATAACTTGGGATAATAAACATTCAAATAAATTTTCGAGCAAGTAGAACCCAAATCATTCATAATATTTTCATCTAACATTCAAATCAATTGAACCCAAATTTTTATTAAAAAAACTTCTAGCAAGTAGAACCCAAAATTTCATAAAAAGGAATAATACCTTAGAATTTTCGAGCTCCGGCAAGCGGAGGAGGAGGCGGAGGCTGAGGCGCGCGGTGGTGGAGGAGGAGGAGGTGGAGGCAGCGGAGGAGGAGGAGGAGGAGGCGGCACCGGAGGGGGCAGGCGATGGATGCAGCGGAGGAGGAGGGGGAGGAAGAGGAGGAGGAGGCACCGGAGGGAGAGGCCAGCGGAGGCGGCGGAGGGGGGAGGAGGAGGAGTGAAATTTTTTTAGATCTAGGTTAAATTCTCTCTCCTCCGGACCGATCGGGATTTTATGGGTTGGAATTTTTTTAAAGGGTAAAACTGTAATTTAAGATTTGAGGATGTAATGTAATTAGGATTACATAGATTTTATGATGTAATTGATATGAATATGAATAGATTTAATGTAATCAAGTTTGTAATTGCTATTATATTACATCTAGAGAAAAATTATCAAACCAAACATCTTAATTGGGATTACGACGTAATGTCGATTACATTACATTGTCCAACCCGGTGAACCAAACGCCCCCTTAGTGTTTCTTACAGAAGCGGATGTGGATCCGTTACTGTCACTCCCCAATCTTGGAATACGTATTTTAATACGTAAACTGATAAATTGTATTTACCTTGAATTTATATGATATTTATTATGCAGTATTTCTTCATGCATTTTCCAAAAATATTCGACAAAATATTATTTCCTAATTTATTTTCTGTATTTGGGCCTACAGTTTTGGCTCATTTGGGTAACCTATTCTTGGTTCACCCATGGTTCATCATGAACCCTTTGGTTCATCATGAACCCATGGGTTCAAGATTCTATATAATAACTCATCTCCTTCTCTCTCCTCTCATTTTACTTCTTCTCATTTACTTCCTCCACCAACCAAGGCAAGTACCAACTTGCTCAAGAGAAGGACCCATTATTTTGTTAATGATTCTTACAAAACTATTTGCCAAAACATGTTCTTCTCCTCAATCTATACTAGTTTAGAACTTGGAAATTTCTATTTTGAAGCTTTGATTTTTGTAGATCTAAGTTTTAATCATTTTCGGATTTTGCATGGTTTGATTTACTTTAGTTGGATTTTATGGGTTTTTGATGCTTCCATGTGGAAGAGCATTCAGTTTCACCCAAGTTGGAGCTTTGGAAATCCGGATTTGGAGTTCGGATGACCAAGTTATGTTGTTTTTGAAGTTTTGGGTTCAGCCATGGTGTTCTTGCTGTTTGGAGAAGATAGTGAGCAGTGTGCAGAGCTTCTTAGCTCACGCATACTGAGCTACGCGAGCTCTTTAGCGCTGCGTACGCAGACTTAGGTACGTTTCCTGTTGGAAGCGTGTCTCCCTTGAGCTTGCGTGACTTTTCACGCTGCTCTTTCCCCTTGAGCTTGCGTGACTTTTCACGCAGCTATTTCCCTTGAGCTTGCGTGACTTTTCACGCTGCTCTTTCCCCTTGAGCTTGCGTGACTTTTCACGCAGCTCTTTCCCTTGAGCCTGCGTGACTTTTCACGCAGCTCTTCCCTTGAGCTTGTGTGGCTTTTCACGCAGCTCTTTCCCTTGAGCTTGCGTGACTTTTCACGCAGCTCTTCCCTTGAGCTTGCGTGACTTTTCATGCAGCTCTTTCCCTTGAGCTTGCGTGACTTTTCACACAGCTCTTCCCTTGAGTCTGCGTGACTTTTCACGCAGCACTCTCCCTTGAGCTTGCGTGACTTTTCACGCAGCTCTTTCCCTTGAGCTTGCGTGACTTTTCACACAGCTCTTCCCTTGAGTCTGCGTGACTTTTCACGCAGCACTCTCCCTTGAGCTTGCGTGACTTTTCACGCAGCTCTTTCCCTTGAGCTTGCGTGACTTTTCACACAGCTCTTCCCTTGAGTCTGCGTGACTTTTCACGCAGCACTCTCCCTTGAGCTTGCGTGACTTTTCACGCTGCTCTTTTCCTTGAGCCTGCGTGACTTTTCACGCAGCTCTCTCCTTGAGCCTGCGTGACTTTTTACGCACGCTGCCTTGTGTAAGCTTGCGTGACTTTTCACGCACGCTGCCTTGTTGTGCGTATGCTTTTGATATTTTATTAGATATTATATGCCCATTTTATATCCTTACGCCTTTTGTCCCGAGCATGATATGAGCACTGATGTGACCCCGGAGAACAAAGTGTTCCTACCTGATACATGTACCTGAATGTCCCAGTTCTTGTTTATGCTCGACAAATGACTCGTAACTCCACGTGGCGTATTTGTAATGATGCATTACACTAAGGAGGGTAGCACATGTTGACATACTGATTGACATGGATCCTCACTTAGGGTACTCGTACTAAAGTACGACTTTAGGAGGATAATCATGCAGGCCACAGCATGAGAGTCCAAGATTTCACCTAGGGTTAAACTAGGCAACTGAATATACTAGATGCATGGGGAGGGCAGAGTCCCGAGATCGTGTTACACGAGTCGCCCTGAGATATTGTCTTGGCGCACCGGCTGGTCTCCACGGATACTGTGTCATCCGCAACGAGTGGATGACTGTATCCGATTAATTCTTGCTATATATTACATATCTTGGCAAGGTGGCCTCACGAGGGACCTGTGCTCCATGATACCTGTCTACGCGAACCCCTGGGTTGGCTAGCCTTGCTGGAAAGATACGATCTGAGGATTTTTCTAATAACATGACGCGAGGATAACCTCGTCCCACTAGAAACTCGTAGACTTGATTGGCCGTGAAAATGACTTGCTTGTATCCTATTACCTTCCGCAAATAACCGAGGGAAGCGAACTATTGTGGTACGTGATCCAACCCATGTTCTTGTTTGATTGTTGGGTTGGTTATCGTACTATGACAGGCTGTGGACCAAAGTTATGAACGGAAGACTTATTCTGGTTGTGAAGTGCTACTTCTGTGAATGACTGAGGAACATGGTCTATCATGGTACATGATCCAACCCATGTTCTTGTTTGATTGTTGGGTTGGTTATTGTGCTGCGATAGGCTATCGACCGAAGTCACGATCAGGAGATTTTATGGTTTATACCTTTTTAACTTATGTGAAAGTTATAGAGTACGACACGTCCCGACTCCATGCGGCACCTTTTGTCCTTGTTTGGTTGTAAGGGTGCCATATGGGTTCGAGGATGTTGCGCTACCCTATAATAGTAGCATAAGTATTACTATTATCAGTCATTCTATTAGTTGGGTTTTTAATCTTAACTCTTGTGCCCCTTTGGCGGTACTTGCTATTCGGGGCTGACCCCGCTGGTTTTGTTTGGCCAGATCTCGTAGCAGAGCCAGAGGACACGATCTTCCTCCCTGACATCCATGGTGCATACTAGGAGCATGGCGGTTCGGGGACTCGAGTGGGTTTTCTTCTCCACCACTCCTGCTTATACTTTTGCGGCGTTTAGCCACCGGCACCTGTTAGCCGGATTACTTGATATTTTATGTCAGTACATAATTGTAATTAAACAGACTGCAGCTGTGTATAATTTTGTACTCCTGACTCTCTGAGATAGCTAAATTATAAAGCTAGTCTCTCATGATCATTTTGATGAAGCGTCAGGGACGCCTTACTGCTTTATCTTTAATGTTTATTTAATTGCTGATTTGACTTAATTGATTAAGACATAGAACTCTGTGGGACCATAGGAGACTTGATTGTAGCATGTACCCCCTAGTCTCTCGATAGCCACGATCGCCGTATGACGTTACGTACCTCATATGGAGTAGCTGGCCTAGTCCGTCCCCGTATTTCGGTACTGGAGCGTGACAAAGTTTTAGTGGTGGCCCACGCAGGTCTGATTTCCAGACTTGTGGGGTATTGCGAATTATTAGGAGTCTCAATCACAACTTGTTTCCCTTGAAATTCTGTCTCGAATTCTCTGTCCTTGCCTTGATCTCTAACCTGACTTGCATCCTCAAAATCTTCCTTGTCCGGACTTGATAATCTTATACCTTTCTCTATAGGGGTGCTTTATTCTCAGTAGCGGGTGAGGCCCTCAGAGGCAACAACAACATGGTCGAGGAAGGCCGCAACAAGGGGCTCCGCGGGGCCAGGCTCTCACATTGACCTTGGGAGAGGCTCTAGCGTCTAGTGACGTGGTGGCAGGTAAAATTCTCGTCACCTTATTTCCCGCTGTAGCATTATTTGATTCAGGCGCTACTCACTCATTCATCTCTGCACAATATGCTACACGGATTGGATTAGAGTTTGAGGCATTGCCGGAGAGGATGGATATACTCACCGGCAATAGGCTCGTAGAAGTTAGCAGAGTGCGCTTTTCATGTCCGGTGGAGGTGTGTGGGCATTTACTGCCCGCATCATTGATTGAATTTCCTATGGGGAATTTTGATGTCGTTCTTGGCATGGATTGGTTGAGAGACAGTCATGCGACAATTGATTGTAAAGGAGGTAGGGTCATATTCAGTATTCCTGGGATGGAGCAGTTCATCTTTACTCGAACCTTAAAGAATCAGGCCGGAGGCGTCATCTCAGCAGCAGTGTCAGAGCCAGGACAGATTCCGAGAGTGGTCGAAGATTTTCTCGACGTCTTCCCTAATGAGCTCCCAGGGATACCACCAGTCAGAGAGGTAGAATTTAGCATTGAGTTGAACCCTGGAACGAGGCCTATTGCAGATAGAGTTTACAGAATATCGCCGTCAGAGCAGGATAAGTTGTATCAACATGAAGAAGAGTTGAAGTCTAAGGGATTCATCCGAGACAGTAAATCGCCCTGGGCCGTACCAGTGATTCTAGTTCCCAAGAAGGATGGGTCGACGAGGATGTGCATCGACTACCGTAAGCTTAATGCAGTAACAGTGAAGAATAAGTACCCGCTGCCAAGGATTGATGACCTGTTTGACCAGTTGAGCAAGGCCAGCGTCTTTTCCAAGATCGATCTTCGGTCAGGATACTATCAAGTAAGAGTCCGGGAGCAAGACATACCGAAGACAGCATTCAGATCTAGATATGGACATTATGAGTTTTTAGTAATGCCCTTTGGACTAACCAACGCCCCCGCAGTATTCATGGATTTAATGAACCGCATATTTCTGCCGTACTTGGATAAATTTGTGGTGGTGTTCATAGATGACATTCTTGTCTATTCCAGCAGTGAAGAGGAGCATGAGAAACATCTTAGGACTGTCTTACAGACATTGAGGGAGCATCAACTTTATACGAAGCTCGACAAGTGTGAATTCTGGTTAGATCACATTTTGTTCCTGGGGCATGTAATTTCTGGGGCAGGAGTGTCAGTGGATCCGAAGAAGATTGAGGCCGTAGAGCATTGGCTAGTCCCGAGAACGGTTGCAGAAGTGCGAAGTTTCTTAGGATTAGCTGGTTACTACAGAAGGTTCGTGGCGGACTTTGCCAAGATCTCTGTGCCCTTAACGCATTTGACGCACAAGGACGTAGAGTTTGTTTGGTCAGCTAGCTGTCAGGCATCATTTGAAGAATTGAAGAAGAGATTGATCTCAGCCCCGATCTTGACACTTCCAGTAGGAGCATGAGACTTTACCGTATATTGTGACGCATCAGGGAAGTGTCTTGGATGTGTATTGATGCAACATGGAAAAGTGATAGCATATGCGTCTCGGCAGCTTCGAGACCATGAGAAAAATTACCCGACTCACGATTTGGAGTTAGCAGCTGTGGTGTTTTCACTCAAGTTGTGGAGGCATTATTTATACGGGGATCGGGTAGAGATCTATACGAATCATAAGAGTTTGAAATACGTATTCACGCAGCGAGATTTGAACATGAGGCAAAGAAGATGGTTAGAACTGCTGAAGGATTTTGATTTAGATCTTCAGTATCACCCAGGCAAGGCGAATGTAGTTGCAGATGCACTGAGTAGGAGAGACAGTGCCTTTATCTTGACCTCGCAGAAGCATATTTTAGATGACCTTCAGAGTATGGGAATCGAAGTAGTTTTGCCAAGGGATATAGGAAGAATGACCAGTATGCAGATTCAGTCAACCTTAGTAGAGAGGATAAGGGCAGCACAAGCAGGAGATCCACAGATTCAGAAGTTGCGATCGGAGTGTGAATCAGGCCGTAGGAAGGAGTTAGTGATTCATGAAGATGGTACGCTCAGGTTTGGAAACAGACTCTGTGTACCGAGTGGAGACCTTCGGCAAGAAGTTATGTCCGAAGCTCATAGTTCTATTTACTCCATTCATCCAGGAGGAACGAAGATGTATCGAGATATCAGGCAGTTCTTTTGGTGGAATGGCATAAAAAGAGAGATCGCGAGATTTGTATCCAAGTGTCTGGTATGTCAGCAGGTGAAAGTCGAGCAGCAGAGACCAACAGGGTTGCTACAGCCGCTTCCTATCCCAGAATGGAAATGGGAGCACATCACGATGGATTTTGTGACCGGTTTACCTAGATCCCCAGCTGGCAAGAATGCAGTCTGGGTAATAGTAGATCGACTCACGAAGGTTGCTCATTTTTTTTCCTTCCGAGTTGGACAGACTACTGAACAGCTAGCAGACATGTACATAAAACAGATAGTAAGGCAGCACGGTGTTCTAGTTAGTATAGTATCAGATCGGGATACGCGGTTTACTTCCCATTTTTGGCGGAGCTTGCACCAAAGTTTGGGAACCAAGTTAAGATTCAGTACTGCTTATCATCCACAAACCGACGGGCAATCAGAAAGAACCATTCAGACATTAGAAGATATGCTACGGGCGTGTACCTTAGATTTTGGTAGATCTTGGGAGGATCACCTTTATCTAGTAGAGTTCTCCTATAACAACAGCTATCAGGCTAGCATTCAGATGGCCCCGTTCGAAGCATTGTACGGAAGGAAGTACAGGTCCCCTTTGGCATAGGACGACGTCGGAGAACGGAAGCTGTTGGGGCCAGAAATGATCACGCAGACTGTGGAGATAGTTAAGTTAGTCAGGGAGCGCCTTCGAGTTGCACAGGACCGACATCGTCATTGGGCAGATCAGCATCGTAGGCCTCTAGAGTTCAGAGTTGGCGACCAAGTATTTCTGCGGATTTCGCCTACTCGGGGTATCATCAGATTTGGAACCCGGGGAAAGCTTAGTCCAAGATACGTTGGTCCTTTTAAGATTCTCGTTCGGGTAGGCGATGTGGCTTATCGACTTGCCCTTCCGCCTTCGTTAACTGGCATACATGATGTGTTTCATGTGTCCCAATTACGTGGGTATGTCCCGGATCCGAGTCATGTCCTCGATCATTCCGAGTTAGTCGTGGGTACCGACCTAACTTACGAGGAACAACCCGTATCTATTTTAGACCGGCAAGAGAAGGTACTCAAGAATCGGACGATAAGCCTTGTCCGTATTTTTTGGAACCATCACTCTTCGGAAGAGTCAACCTGGGAGCGCGAGGACGAGATCAGATCTCGTTATCCGTATTTGTTTGACTAATAAGGTATATTTATGCACCTTATTGACACGATTCCATGCTTTTCTGCACCTGCTTATTTTGCACTTTGTGATGTATGATAATAACTGCTATGATAGTTAACTTATATATATGATTGTGCCTTGCTTGCCCTGATTTCACTATCCTGTCTTGGCTGGAATTCCGAGGACGGAATTTTTCTAAGAAGGGTAGAGATGTCACTCCCCAATCTTGGAATACGTATTTTAATACGTAAACTGATAAATTGTATTTATCTTGAATTTATATGATATTTATTATGCAGTATTTCTTCATGCATTTCCCAAAAATATTCGACAAAATATTATTTCCTAATTTATTTTCTGTATTTAGGCCTACAGTTTTGGCTCATTTGGGTAACCTATTCTTGGTTCACCCATGGTTCATCATGAACCCTTTGGTTCATCATGAACCTATGGGTTCAAGATTCTATATAATAACTCATCTCCTTCTCTCTCCTCTCATTTTACTTCTTCTCATTTACTTCCTCCACCAACCAAGGCAAGTACCAACTTGCTCAAGAGAAGGATCCATTATTTTGTTAATGATTCTTACAAAACTATTTGCCAAAACATGTTCTTCTCCTCAATCTATACTAGTTTAGAACTTGAAAATTTCTATTTTGAAGCTTTGATTTTTATAGATCTAAGTTTTAATCATTTTCGGATTTTGCATGGTTTGATTTACTTTAGTTGGATTTTATGGGTTTTTGATGCTTCCATGTGGAAGAGCATTCAGTTTCACCCAAGTTGGAGCTTTGGAAATCCGAATTTGGAGTTCGGATGACCAAGTTATGTTGTTTTTGAAGTTTTGGGTTCAGCCATGGTGTTCTTGCTGTTTGGAGAAGACAGTGAGCAGTGTGCAGAGCTTCTTAGCTCACGCATACTGAGCTACGCGCGCTCTTTAGCGCTGCGTACGCAGACTTAGGTACGTTTCCTGTTGGAAGCGTGTCTCCCTTGAGCTTGCGTGACTTTTCACGCTGCTCTTTCCCCTTGAGCTTGCGTGACTTTTCACGCAGCTCTTTCCCTTGAGCTTGCGTGACTTTTCATGCTGCTCTTTCCCCTTGAGCTTGCGTGACTTTTCACGCAGCTCTTTCCCTTGAGCCTGCGTGACTTTTTACGCAGCTCTTCCCTTGAGCTTGCGTGGCTTTTCACGCAGCTCCTTCCCTTGAGCTTGCGTGACTTTTCACGCAGCTCTTCCCTTGAGCTTGCGTGACTTTTCACGCAGCTCTTTCCCTTGAGCCTGCGTGACTTTTCACACAGCTCTTCCCTTGAGTCTGCGTGACTTTTCACGCAGCACTCTCCCTTGAGCTTGCGTGACTTTTTACGCAGCTCTTTCCCTTGAGCTTGCGTGACTTTTCACACAGCTCTTCCCTTGAGTCTGCGTGACTTTTCACGCAGCACTCTCCCTTGAGCTTGCGTGACTTTTCACGCAGCTCTTTCCCTTGAGCTTGCGTGACTTTTCACACAGCTCTTCCCTTGAGTCTGCGTGACTTTTCACGCAGCACTCTCCCTTGAGCTTGCGTGACTTTTCACGCTGCTCTTTCCCTTGAGCCTGTGTGACTTTTCACGCAGCTCTCTCCTTGAGCCTGCGTGACTTTTTACGCACGTTGCCTTGTGTAAGCTTGCGTGACTTTTCACGCACGCTGCCTTGTTGTGCGTATGCTTTTAATATTTTATTAGATATTATATGCCCATTTTATATCCTTACGCCTTTTGTCCCGAGCATGATATGAGCACTGATGTGACCCCGGAGAACAAAGTGTTCCTACCTGATACATGTACCTGAATGTCCCAGTTCTTGTTTATGCTCGACAAATGACTCGTAACTCCACGTGGCGTATTTGTAATGATGCATTACACTAAGGAGGGTAGCACATGTTGACATACTGATTGACATGGATCCTCACTTAGGGTACTCGTACTAAAGTACGACTTTAGGAGGATAATCATGCAGGCCACAGCATGAGAGTCCAAGATTTCACCTAGGGTTAAACTAGGCAACTGAATATACTAGATGCATGGGGAGGGCAGAGTCCCGAGATCGTGTTACACCAGTCGCCCTGAGATATTGTCTTGGCGCGCCGGCTGGTCTCCACGGATACTGTGTCATCCGCAACGAGTGGATGACTGTATCCGATTAATTCCTGCTATATATTACATGTCTTGGCAAGGTGGCCTCACGAGGGACCTGTGCTCCATGACACCTGTCTACGCGAACCCCTGGGTTGGCTAGCCTTGCTGGAAATATACGATCTGAGGATTTTTCTAATAACATGACGCGAGGATAACCTCGTCCCACTAGAAACTCGTAGACTTGATTGGCCGTGAAAATGACTTGCTTGTATCCTATTACCTTCCGCAAATAACCGAGGGAAGCGGACTGTTGTGGTACGTGATCCAACCCATGTTCTTGTTTGATTGTTGGGTTGGTTATCGTACTATGACAGGCTGTGGACCGAAGTTATGAACGGAAGACTTATTCTGGTTGTAAAGTGCTACTTCTGTGAATGACTGAGGAACATGGTCTATCATGGTACATGATCCAACCCATGTTCTTGTTTGATTGTTGGGTTGGTTATTGTGCTGCGATAGGCTATCGACCGAAGTCACGATCAGGAGATTTTATGGTTTATACCTTTTTAACTTATGTAAAAGTTATAGAGTACGACACGTCCCGACTCCATGCGGCACCTTTTGTCCTTGTTTGGTTGTAAGGGTGCCATATGGGTTCGAGGATGTTGCGCTACCCTATAATAGTAGCATAAGTATTACTATTATCAGTCATTCTATTAGTTGGATTTTTAATCTTAATTCTTGTGCCCCTTTGGCGGTACTTGCTATTCGGGACTGACCCCGCTGGTTTTGTTTGGCCAGATCTCGTAGCAGAGCCAGAGGACACGATCTTCCTCCCTGACATCCATGGTGCATACTAGGAGCATGGCGGTTCGGGGACTCGAGTGGGTTTTCTTCTCCACCACTCCTGCTTATACTTTTGCGGCGTTTAGCCACCGGTACCTGTTAGCCGGATTACTTGATATTTTATGTCAGTACATAATTGTAATTAAACAGACTGCAGCTGTGTATAATTTTGTACTCCTGACTCTCTGAGATAGCTAAATTATAAAGCTAGTCTCTTATGATCATTTTGATGAAGCGTCAGGGACGCCTTACTGCTTTATCTTTAATGTTCATTTAATTGCTGATTTGACTTAATTGATTGAGACATAGAACTCTGTGGGACCATAGGAGACTTGATTGTAGCATGTACCCCCTAGTCTCTCGACAGCCACGATCGCTGTATGACGTTACGTACCTCATATGGAGTAGCTGGCCTAGTCCGTCCCCGTATTTCGGTACTGGAGCGTGACAGTTACAAAAGACTAGGAAAGTCTCCAAACGAAAGGATCGTGACATGTCATTCTAATCCACACTTGCATTTGCTGATTTACTACTCTCAATTCTTCTATATCTTGTCAAATTAAGCAACGGAGGGTACCGACCTGGTCCTCACTGGTCAGGACCACTTTGAAAGACGAGCAACCATCGAAAATTGGACCATAACATTCCGAATGAGGCAGTCAGTCTACTCAATATTCCAGCGTAACCAGATTGCGTCACGCCTTCTCGCTCTTATTGAGCGAACACTACCTGCGGTTTGGTACCGTTGGATGCCAATTGGTAGATTTATTTGCAAGTGATATTTTCTTGTTGTCTTTTGTAAGTAAGGATGGCATGATATAAATGTATAAGTTTTAGAGTTCTTGATGCAATGACATGAATTTTAACATTGTATCCGAACAATCAATATTTGAATCTGCTTTATTTAACCTATATGTAATGAATAGTGTTCTATCATTTTAGACATAATCAATATTGCCATAGTTTTTTTTTTTTAGTTCAACTACATAAACTTAAAATAAAAACTTCTAATATGGATACGACATGTAAATTTTACTAACATTGAAAGTATTTTTTTTAATTTATTAAAAAATTAATCAAGGACGATATGCATGTAATCAAACGACTTTTTATGGCCGAATTTCAAAACTTAGGAACTAATGAGTTATTTGTTTTCTTTTCGTAATGGTGTAAATGTTGCCATAGTTTTTTGAATGGTATAAATGTTGCCATAGTTGATCCATTCTATAACTACTTTTCATAAAAGGGTTTAGGCCTGCAAAAAACAAAGTTCAAGAGACAGCCCAAAAGTGTAATTTTTATTTCTTCTTCATTAGTTAATTGTGATAAAATCTTTTGCCCTTTAAATAAACGATTCTCAAATCTAATGAATGTTGATATTTAAATATTTTATAATTTACAACTTCTTCACAGATTCCCTGCGTGGCTACCAGATATTGCAAAAGTACAGTTTTTCTTTTTCATTAACCAATAAATATAAGTTACGTGTCCTAGTCACCAACTATGGAATAAAAATATCTACATGAACAATAATGGAATAAAAATAAACGAATAATGTACGCGACTTTTGTCACACCGTACGTCAATACCAGCACTTGTCGTGCATGGCTTTTGTGCTGTTGATGCAAAGTTTGTTACTTTGTCTACACTTTTTTTGTTTTTTTGGTACTTCATCATCAATCTCAGGCTAGTTTAGCTCCTATCGGCAGAATTTGTCCGATGCATTTTGATATAAATACAAAAAAAAATAAAAAAATTGTTTCTGACCTATGCCTGTTTTCGTCCAACAAAACCGACTAGGGTCAAACGGTCAAGGAAACACTAAAGGTACTGTTTGGGAAGGGTGGAAAGTGGGAGGAAAGAAAAAGTTGAGGGGAAAGTGAGAGAAAATTTTTAAATGATGGTGTTTGGAAAGGGGGAGAGAACATGGGGGAGAAAAATTTGAGAGGAAAAAGTAGGTGGGTCCCACCAAAAAATTTTCCTCCCAAATGTGGGAGAAAAATGGAGAGAGATGAGAAAAATTTGAGTGAATTTACCCCACCACCCCTCAAAAAGTTAATATTAAAGCATCATTTGAGAATACCAAGAAGGAAATAGTAATTATACCTATATCCATAAACAAATAAAAAATTGTTTTTAAACTTTTCCTTCTCCTACTTTTTGTCCATCCAAACAAAGGAAGGGAAAATTAACTTTCCTCCATTTTCCTTCCCCTCAAATTTTCCTCTCCCTCCCCCCAAATGTTCCCAAACACAGTGTTAGTTCCTAATTTTGTTGTTGGAATAGACATATACTTTGGGGATAGGATTTAGCAATTATTGTGACATTATTGCTTAATAGTATGTATGCACCTATATTGCACGTATTTTTATTGCATGTTGATTAATTTCTTTTGTATTCTAGAAGAGTAAAAGATTTAATTTTTTTTATAAATATATACATAATTAACTAGATGTCTTTATTAAATTTAATGAATAATTTTAATTCGTAGAGTTAGGTAAGAAGATATATGAAAGAAAAAAAATTACGATAAAACTAACTTTTCTTATTATATAGTAATATAGACAGTTTACTTACATTATTTACACTATTAAGATCATATCCTTAAAACATGATAAAAATGCTGACATCCATTGTCTTTTAAGGAAAAACATAATCTTATCTTTGAGACATACTGATTTTTGGGGGTCGTGCAATCGCACTTCTTACACATGTTCAAGAACGAATATGCCTCAAAGTTATCAAATAATAACATATAAAAAACACAACCTACATTCCTATCTATCATAATTTTTTCAGAAAATATCGTACATGGTAAAGAAGTTTATCGAAATTGTAAAAAATAGGAGAATTTTGGAATAATTGTGGAGCTAGACAAGCCAAGCCACTTGGCATAGGTGGACAGACACGCCATATGACGTGGCGAGTGGGAAGGGGAACGTGCCATCTAACTTGGCGTGGGTGGGGCACGCGCCAAGTGACTTGGCGTGTGGTAGGGGGACCGAGAGAAATATTAATGAAATGTGAAAAAATATCAAGTAGTTTGTTTAAATATAATTTATAATTATGAATATAGTTTGTCCAAATTATTCATAATAAATTTTAAATTATAATTTTAAAAAATATATATTTTGAATGATAATATTGTGGTGTTATCTATTTGTTAAAATTTACTATCCAATGCACTTCAATACAAAATTTTCGAAAAATTGTTATAACGAAAAAGACTTCGTGGAGGCTACGTTGTTTGCTAGTTGGGCCAACTACATTCAAAATTATAAATTATATTTAAACAAACTATTTGATATTTTTACACGCTCCATTAATATTTCTTCCGGACCCCCTACCACATGCCAAGTGACTTGACGCGTGTCCCACCCACGCCAAGTCAGATGGCGCGTTCACCCCCTTCCCTCACTCCTCACGTGCCAAGTCACTTGTCGTGTCTGTCTACTCATGCCAAGTGACTTGACTTGTCCTTCCCTCCACAATTATTTCAAACTTCTTTCATTTTTTATAATTTTAATAAACTTTTTTACCATGTAAGAAAAATTCTGTAATTTTTTTCTTCCACATGTTTTAAAAAAAAATAAATGGTCCAATTTTACATGTCCCACCACAAACAAAAAAAGTAGCCATCTTATCCTGCTCACCTTTTTTTTTTTTTTTTTTCCTCCTGGTACCAGCACCAAAAGAGTAAAAAAAGAGAGAAAAGTGCAAAAGAGGAAAAATATCTCCGAGAGAGGGAGTGCGAAAGTTCCCAACCCACAGCAACCGAGCGGCTCCTCCACGGCCACGTCACCCTCCAGCTGACGTGGCACCCCACCACCACTTAAAAATATTTCCACCCCCTACCAAGAAAAAAAAAACACAAAACTCCACTCCTCCAATCCCTCTCCTCCTCCTCCTCCTCCTCCTCCTCTCTCTTATCCGTCCGATCATGGCGGAGCCGCCACCACCGCCTACGGAAGAGAAGTCTCCACATGCCCCCTCCGCCGATCATCTCCAGTCCACCGACGGGCCGCCGATATCGCTGATCCGGTGGGAGCGCTTCCTCCCGCGGCGGTCCCTCCGCGTCCTCCTCGTCGAGCACGACGACTCCACGCGCCAAGTCGTCGCCGCCCTCCTCCGGAAGTGCAACTATCACGGTCAGTAGGGGTGTTTTTTGCATTTTTTTGGTTTTTGCGGTTAGGTTGTTGGATTTTGGTGTTGAGAGAGGGATTTGCTTGCCGCAGTGGCGGGGGTGGCGGACGGGATGAAGGCGTGGGAGGTGATGACGGAGAGGAGGTTCTGCTTCGATCTGGTGCTGATGGAGGTCGCCACGCCCTCCCTCTCCGGGATCGGACTGCTCACCAGGATCGTCGCCACCGACGAGTGCAAGAACATCCCCGTCGTCAGTAAGAAAGAAATAATTCCATATTTGCATATTTGCTTTTGCTAATTTTGGAATCTTTGGATGGGGCTTTATATGTATGTGGAGAGTCTATTGTTGTTGTTGTTCTTAATCACTTGAGTAGAAGACTTGTTTGTTTGGATCCAAGGAAATGGAATATCATGTAGAAGACTTGTTTGTTTGGATCCAAGGAAATGGAATATCATGTGGTTTCTATTTACGGAAGGTTACTTTCTTAGATTCAAAGAATCTTTTGTTGGTGTTTTATTCTATGTGTTGTGTGTGTTCACAACATTCTATTGTTAAAAGATAGTCCCACATCGGAAAATCACACCAATATGTATCTCTATATATTACTTATGAAGGAATAGAGAGATGCACATGGGTTGAGGCCCAATGGAGGGTGCCATGTGGGGGGATTTTACATAGAGGTGAGAATAATAAACCAACTTTTGGCCAAAATGAAAATAGATTGGAGCTAAGCCCCGAAGGGGCTTAGCGACTCGGTCTCGGGCTTGGGCTAATGGGCTTTTGAGGCTTAATGTGGCTTTTTGATGGCACTTTGCACTTAGCACGACAGCTCGTCGCTAGGCGCATTGTGCGCTTTAGTTGCGCTCGTGCGCGAGCCTCTGCGCGGCCTGCGTGGCGTACGGGGCGTACTGAGCGTACGGGACGTACGGGTCGAGCGGGTCGAGTGGGCCGTTCAAATTATGTAACGTCCGCGGGTCTTGTGGGCTCAGATCCGGAAAATGGCTCAGATCCAGAAAATTCGGATCTGGCATTAAACCAGGGCGTGCGTTCAGAATTTGAAAAGCCCATCTCGTGCCTATAATATCAGTAGCATCTCCTCTCTCTAAGGTTACAGAAAATAATCAGAGAATTTCCAAAGAGAGAGAGAAGTGCTGCTGCTATTCCGAGGAGTCGTCGACATTTTTGGCCAGCGTTCTAAAGTTCTCTTCGAACTTGCTGGTTCCTGGAGGCTTGTCCGTAAGACGGATATAGCTTTGAGCGCCGGTGATCTTTCACCCCAGCAGGCTTTTTCTTCTTCCTCCGTTGCCTTCGAGAATACCGTCGCTTCTCTTTAGAAGTTATACGGTTCTGTTGCCTTCGAGAATACCGTCGCTTCTCTTTAGAAGTTATACGGTTCTGTTGCCTTCGAGAAATATTACGAAATCTCTTTAGATTCTCGTAATACAACATCACCTTCTTTAGGGTGTTGTTGCTGGAAACATTGTCTTTACAATAGTTTCTGAAAACGTGTTTTTCCATCGATTGTTCGCCAAGGGACTAACAATTTCAAAGCTATATCGAAAAGATGGATAACTCACGTGCATCGCTCGTCAATACCGACTTTAACAAGTTGGAGAAATTCGACGGCGAACATTTCCAAATCTGGAAACGGAAAGTAACCTTAAACATTCAACTCGTGGAAGTTGATCACGTGCTGAATGAGGAAGAACCGATCGTTCCAACAACCGGAACCGCAGAAGTTATTGCAGCTGCTAAGTCCAAGCAGGCAAAATGGATTAGAAAAAACAGCATCTGTAAACTGTTGATTCTCAATAGCATGGAAGACTCTCTGGCAGAGTCCTATTCCAAGAAAAATTCTGCCAAAGAGATTTGGGACTCCTTGGAGAAATTGTACGAAGATGACGAGAATCGGTCCAAGATCTTCTTGGTTGAAAGATACCACAAGTGGACCTTCGAAGATGAGAAGGCTATGCTGTCCCAAGTAAAGGAGTTTCTGAAGCTGCGCCAAAAGTTGGATGACGAGAAGATGCCTCCTGTCGACAAGTTTGTCGTTGGAGGAATCGTCTCTAAACTTCCTGCGGGTTGGAGCAACTTCTATGCAAGGATGCACCGCAAGAAGCTGGACATATGTATGGAAGATCTCCTGCAAGAGATCCATGTTGAGGACGAGATGCGCTCTCAACAGAAGATGGATTCTCTGTCCAAACAATTGACGAAAGCAAATCTGGTCCAAACCAGAGAGTACAAGGGGAAGCAGGCGGCTTCTTCTCACAAGAAGAAGAAGGACTTCACTAATCTGAAAGTGAAGAGTCCTTCATTCAAGAATCAGAAGTCCAAGTCCCATGTGACTTGTTACAAATGTGGCAAGAAGGGCCACTACAAAAGTGACTGCAAGGAACCAGAAAAAGGTGAGCCTAGTAAGGTTTCTTTGGTTACTAATCTGGTTGCAATGATAGCGCAGGTTGCAAATGTGGGGGTTGACTCGGACTGGTGGATAGACACTGGTGCGACATGTCATGTCTGCTCAGACAAGGAATGGTTCGACTCCTATGAGCCAACTTCCGAGAAAGTCATAATGGCAAACCAGGCACAAGCTGAAGTACTGGGGATCGGGACGGTGGAGCTGAAACTCACATCAGGGAACACTCTGACGCTTCAAGGAGTGAAGCATGTTCCTGCAATTGCTAAGAACCTGATCTCTGGGAGCCTGCTTTGTAACGCAGGCTTGAGGATGGACATCAATGCTGGCCAGATGGTGATGTCCAAGAAGGGTACATTCTTCGGAAAAGCTTTCCAGTCTGAAGGAATGTACAAAATTCAGCTTGTTGTAACCCAGAAAAATGATATTAATGCTATTTCTAGTTTGAACTATTCTTTTGAGTTGTGGCATAATAGGCTAGGACATGTTCATTGTAAAAGAATTAACAAGATGTCTAGCCTAGGACTTATCTCCAAGTGTGGGGGTAAGGTAGAGAAATGTGAAGTGTGTGCTCAGACGAAGATCACAAGGAAACCCTTTCACATGGTCCATCGAAGCACAGATCTTCTGGAGTTGGTTCACTCAGATATCTGTGATTTCAAGCAATTCTCTACAAAAGCCGGGATGAAATATTTTATTACTTTCATCGATGACTTCTCAAAGTATGCTTTTGTCTACCTGCTCAAGTCTAAAGACGAAGCATTCGAGAAGTTCAAGGAGTTCAGGGCCGAGGCTGAACGGCAAACTGGACAACAACTCAAAAGGCTAATGAGTGATCGAGGCGGGGAGTATCGGTCTCATGATTTCTCATCATTCTGTAAAGAACATGGAATCATAAATAAGACGACGGCTCCGTACTCTCCTCAATCCAACGGAGTAGCAGAAAGGAAGAACAGAACGTTGACAGAGATGATGAACTCTATGCTGTTGACTGTGGGTCTTCTAAAGAGCTTCTGGGGAGAAGCTGCATTAACGGCTACTTTCTGTAATATCTCGAAATTCGTGATACGTATTTTATTGCGTATTCGTATTTCTGACCCGTATTTTATTTTTCTTGTCTAGTTAATTGTAGTTTATTTCGTAATCTTGTGGTAGTTTAATTGTCATTTATCATTATGGGTTAATCTGGTTAATGACTTCTGGATTTTGATTGGACCTTGGCCTGCATTGTATTTTGCTCAACTTGCAGTATTCTCGGCTTTCGTATTTTGGCTCGAATTTATGTGGAGGAGCTTGTCTTGGTTTAACTTGGTTTGATTTGGAGACTTGGTTCGGTTTTATTTGGTTTGAGATTGCATTGGAACCCTTTAACCTATACTCTCCCTCACCTCCATCACACCCCACCATCATTTAATCCCCTCTCTCTCTCTCTCCCCTCTCATTCTCCCACTTCACAGCCGGCCACCCCCTCTCCCTTCCTTCTTCTTCCCCAAGAGAGAATCACCCCCATTAGGCAAGTGCACCTTGCTCACACTTGAGGGCCGGATTTTATGTGCCCATTAGCTAGTTTAGCACCCTATGAGCAACATTAGATCTTGGGTTTTCTTGATTTGGAGCTTGGAATCTTGTAGATCTAGGTTTGGAGTCTTTTCGGATTTTTGGAGATTTGATCTCCCAAACTTGTTCTTTTGTTGGATTCAATGTTTCCATGTTGTAGAGCTTTCAATTTTACACAAGTTAGAGCTTTGAAAATCCGGATTTGGGTTTGTATTGATGGATTTATGATGTTCCAAAGTTTTGAGTTCCATGGGTTCTCTTCTCGGATTTTTGGAGAAGATGACTTGCTGTTCTGGTCGATGGCGCCTACTTCCTCGAACACGCCTCTTTAGGCGCTGTTCGTTCAACTGCGCCTCCTTTTCGAGCGCGCCTCTTTAGGCGTGGCTCGCTCGAACGCGCCTCCTTAGGCGCGGTTCGTCTCGATCGCGCCTCCTTGGGTGCTGTTCGCCTCCGCCCCTCGATGGCGCCTCCTTGGCGTCATTTTAGGCGCGGTTGGCAGACTGCGCCTACTTTCCCAGATTGGCAGATAGCGCCCATTTCCACCTGTTAGGCTGATAGCGCCTACTTTCCCTTGGCTTGCCCGACTGCGCCTATATTTATCATTTTAGGCGCAGTTCACTGTTCCCTTGACCTAGGCGTCATTCGATTTCATGGATTAGGCGCGATCTGATCTACCAGATCAGGCGCGGTTGATTTCATGAAATTAGGCGCGGTTTAACCCTTGGGCCTAGGCGCCATCTGACTTGACTTGACTTAGGCGCTCTTTGACCTACGGGTTTTAGGCGCGGTTTGGCTCACTGGTCTTAGGCGCCATTTGATCCAATGGATCTAGGCGCGGTTTGCCCCATTGGCTCTAGGCGCGGATTGACCTGTCCAGACTAGGCGCACTTTAGTGTGCAGCTAGTAAGCGCACTCTAGTGTGCTGCCTCCCTGGCACACTCTAGTGTGCTGCCTCTAGGCGCACTCCAGTATGCCTGGCCTGCCCTAGTGCCCCTGTACCCCTGCACCCCTAGTGCCTGTATTGCTTTCTCTGGGCTTTGATTTTCTTTTCATAATTGGAGCTTCCTGAGATTTTGGTGCTCACAACACGACTTGACTAGACTCGACACGTCTTGACACGATTTCCTGTATTTGTGTACTGCTTTCTTGAATCTTGACACTAATTTGGGAACACTTTACCCCTGGTTTATATCCTTACGCCTTTTGACCCGAGCTCGACCCGAACACGATGTAGGCACGATTTGATTTAATGCTAGTATGGCGTTGTCCCTGGTTTTGTTATCTCTTGTTACATCAGAAAAGTGTTTTCTTATGGTCTTATTTTATAAAGTCATGTTTTCAGCCTTATTGTACTTTTCATGTCTTTTTACATCGGTGGCCGTTTGGGTGCACTTAGGATTATGTTTCTTTTACTTGTAGAATAGTTGCATTGTGATATGCCTTATGGCCCTGACACGATAAATAAATCCTGGCTAATAACTTGTAACTTGTAACCTTAATAACTAGATAACTTGATAGTGGCTCGTGGCGGCGCACTTCCAGCTTGTAACATGACATGACTTGGCATGATAATTTGACAACTTGAGCTGCTGAGGCAGGCTCACTTGACTAGTATAGCTTGTCTTGACACCGTGGGTGTACCTTCTTGTGTTTGGTCAATTCACCAGTCTTGTCTTGCATCATGTCTAGGACATGAATTCTTGATTTTCCACGGTCAGGAATTCATATTGGAAATGAACTAAGATTAACAACTAGCTTAATTCACTAGTCATGACGAGATGTTCCTCAGCTACAGGCGATCCCGTTACCCCGGCCACAATCGTTTGGACTTGTAGCCTGCCGACGAGTAGGGCGCATTTCCAGCTCACTGCCAAGTGGTGCATCCTCAAGCTAGTTGTAATGATAACAAGAATGTAGTCCCTCTCTCTCTAATTGTCACTATACTAATATTCGCCTGGGTAACCTGGATAGCTGCAGGGCTTGTGGCGGAGATACATCTCACTGCATTGTTAGTAACTAGGCTTGTGATAACCCTAGTTAGTTAATGTAGCAAGCCGTAGGCTATGATTGGCCGTGTATTATTGGATGGTGTCCAGCCTTGTCTGGTCTGGTCTAGGACCAGCCCTGATGGGTCCAGCTCTTGATTGTTCCAGTCTCTAGAACTTGAATGCTTGACTTGCACTGGATGTGATTGCAAGATTTCTTCTCTGTCACTGTAGTGTAACTCTCTTGTATGACTGTCCTCTAAGCAATAGACTGGTTAGTGACTATGTACTGTTCAGGTTTCCTGGTACGGTACATTTGTCCTTACCGTGTTTATTGTGTAGATGTCACTTATCTATGTTATAGCTTCCTGTATATGATTGTTATCTTCAAGCAATAGACTGGTTAGTGACTATGTACTGTTCAGGTTTCCTGGTAAGGTACATTTGTCCTTCCTTGTTTATTGCCCGGATAGCATTTTTTTTTCTTATTTTTCATGCATCTTATCTGCCATGTTCTCCGGTATTATTATTATTTTCTAATCAAGTTACTTGTTTCCTTTTCTGTGATCGGGATACGTGCATTGGTACCGCACAAATCTCGATATGCTTTTACTTATTTCGCTGCTTTTGTTTGCTAATGATTTGCTGGTTTTAGTCCTTAAGTGGAGCCTCCTTTGTGGCACTTGCTCTTTCTGGGGTCTGATCCAGCTGGTTTTGTATGGCCAGATACCGGAGCAACAGCAAGGGATCTACCTGTCTTCCAGCCAGATGGTGACCGCCAGGCGTGACCAAGGCTTCGAGTGGGTTTCTTCTGTTCGCCCACTTTATTGTAAATTCATATTATTTTGAGGCGTTTAGCCGACGAGCACGTGTTAGCTCGATTGCAACTTGTATTTATTATCTGCCTACGGGCTGTAACGTGATTGACATGCCCCGGGGGGTTGATCATGTATGACTTAACTCTGAGCTAGTCCCTACATTTTCTTACGACTAGTTTTCATGATCATCTTATATGTAATGTTTGGGACGCCTTACAATTGTATATTTGGTGATCTGTTATCTTGTAACTTATTTTACTTGATGAGATTGAGACAATAGGCCATCTGGACCGTAAGAGACTGTTGGTTTGTAGAATACCCTCACATGCTAGACAGCCGTGATCGTATAGCGGGATGGTTGCCGTCCCAATATACGTAGCTGGCTGTTCACGTTCTCGTTCGTCCGTATTCCGGGAGCGGGGCGTGACACTTTCATTCTCAATGGAGTACCGTATGCAACTTCGGACATAACACCTTATGAACTCTGGTTCAAAGTCAGACCTAACTTGAATGTCATTCGAGTGTGGGGGTGTCTGGCTTACGTGAAGCTCCGATCTGAAGATTCAGAAGCTGGGGACTAGGACCACTAAGGCTATCTTCTTGGGTTATGCCGAGAAGAGTGATGCTCGGAGATTCCTTGATATAGAATCAAATCATATCATTGAATCTCGCGATGCTGAATATTTTGAAGACAAGTTTGCAAGGCACAAAAATATTGTTCTCGCGGATCTTTCGGAGAATGATGAGAGTGCAAAGCAGACAGAAGTCCTTAAAGAACCAGTAGTCCAAGAAGAAGCTATTGTCGAAGAGACACCAGTTGAACCAGAACTCGCTGAGCCGTCAACTAAGCGAGTAAGGAGGCCGAAAGACTTCGGAGATGACTTCGTCACTTATCATGTGGAAGCAGATCCGCTTACCTATGATGAAGCGATGAAGACCAGAGATGTTGTATTCTGGAAGGAGGCGATAGACAATGAGATTGACTCAATCACCTCCAATAATACATGGGTGTTAGTTGACCTGCCAGAAGGAGCAAGACCCATCGGATGCAAATGGATCTTCAAGAAGAAGATGAAAGCAGATGGAACCATCGACAAATTCAAGGCCAGGCTAGTGGCCAAAGGGTTTGCTCAGAAACAGGGGATCGACTATTTTGATACTTATGCTCCAGTAGCTCGGATGACAACCATCAGATTGTTAATTGCTCTAGCAGCAATACACAAACTAGTGATACATCAGATGGATGTGAAAACGACATTCCTTAATGGCGAGCTGACAGAAGAGATCTACATGCAACAACCAGAAGGTTTTGTCGTCAGAGGTCTGGAAGACAAAGTCTGCAAGTTGATGAAGTCTCTGTATGGTTTGAAACAAGCTCCCAAAATGTGGCATGAGAAGTTTGACAAAGTGATAAGGTCAAATGGCTATAAGGTCAGTGAAACAGACAAGTGTGTCTATACTAAGTTTGCTGACGGAAGAGGAGTTATCGTTTGTCTATACGTTGACGACATGCTAATCCTAGGTACGGATTTAAGCTGTGTCACAGAGACAAAGAAATTTCTCTCGACCAAGTTCAGTATGAAGGACTTGGGGGATGCCGATGTTATCTTGGGGCTCAAGATCATCCGGACAGGCACGGGAATAGCACTGTCACAATCTCATTACATTGAGAAAATGCTCACTCGATACGGGTATCAAGATCTTCCTATAATTGATACACCGTACCGGAGTGATCAGAAGCTGGAGCCAAATTCGAGAGAAAGCGTCAAGCAATTGGAGTACGCCAGCGTCATCGGAAGCTTGATGTACGCTACTACTGCCACAAGGTCTGACATAGCTTTTGCGGTGGGAATGCTGAGTCGGTTCACTAGCAACCCAGGCGTTGAACACTGGAACGCTGTGAAGCGTGTTATGAGATATCTAAAAAAGACTCAGACATTTGTACTATACTACAGCGGAGATCCGTCAGTAGTGGAAGGCTTCAGTGATGCTAGCTGGTGTTCAAAGGTGGAGAGCGAGTATTCTACAGGTGGATTCATATTCGCCTTGGGCGGAGCTGCTATATCGTGGAAATCGAAGAAGCAGACAATGTTATCTCGCTCCTTCATGGAATCTGAATTCTTTGCATTGGATGCTGCTGCAGATGAAGCATAGTGGCTTCGGGAGCTCATGTATGATCTTCCAGTGGTTGGAGCTCAGATACCGGCAATCCCGATATACTGTGACAACCAGGCGGCAGCAGCAGTAGCATCTAATGAACTCTTTAACGGAAAGAAGAGGACTGTGCGGTTAAAGCACAGAGCAGTGAACGATCTCATCAAACGAGGCGTCATTGCAGTGAACGATGTTCGGAGTCAGGAGAACCTGGCGGATCCGTTCACGAAAGGCCTCAAACGACAGCTGGTCGAGGACACAGCAAGGAAGATGGGTTTGAAGGCATTCTAATATTGTGTCATTATAATCCTATCAATAAATTTTATGTTATTGGTTCAAAGAGAAATCTACCAGATATCTAATTTTTTGATTCAAGGGAGGACTATTGACTGGAAAAATATTAGTTAACAGTTGGTACTTGTTCTGCGGAACATGGAAGGGTTTCGGACCCAGAACCACTGTTGTCTACTATGAATTTTCTACGGAAAATTGATCCTGTGGGAAGGATGACATAATGCCTTAATGAGTTCTCAGACTGAGTGAAGGTCTGTTATGCTTTACAGGAAGCATGGTAGCACAGCACTACAAGGAGTGTGACTCCATGCTATGTGTGGCGGTGACTCCACCATGAGGTTCTCGAAAGAGATAAATCCTCGGCTATGTTAGCCAAGTCACAGCGGCGTAGCACCGCAAATAGGCAGTTGGCCTAATGCTGTATATTGAATTAAAGAGGGATGTAGTCAGCACTACAAAGAGGAGGTGTTCCTCATGTTACGGGTGGCACGACACCACAATGAGGTAAACCCGGCTAGGGATAAAGCCTCGGCCTTGCAAGCCATGTCGTAGCGGCGTAACACCGCACAGAAGCGTAAGGCTTCATGCTGGGTAGTTTGGCACTACAAAGGGGCTAGACCTCATGCTACGGGTAGTATGACACTACGATGAGGTTCCCGGTGATTCGGGATAAGGTCCTCGGCTTAAGGCCATGTCATAGCGGCGTAGCACCGCAAAGGAAGCGTTGGACGCTTCATGCCATGTCTCTTTAATAAAGAACTCACCTATAATGTATGGACAGAAAAATAGGCCGTTTCTTGAGGGTAAATTTGTAGACGCCCAAAATACATACATTGAAATCCAGGCTGGCACAAGGCCTTTAATGTGCAGCCAGAAGCACAGATAACTACATTATGTGAGTGGAAAAAATTACAGTTGTGGTACAGAATTCAAGGCGTAGTCCATTCTTGTATCATACTGTTGTTCAACCCATGCGGGAAGATTCAAGTCGTCAGCGACATCTATCCTAATGCATAATGGACAGTTATTATGTGGAACGCTTAACTCATATATATATAGAGATATGTGGGGGATTGTTGGTGTTTTATTCTATGTGTTGTGTGTGTTCACAACATTCTATTGTTAAAAGATAGTCCCACATCGGAAAATCACACCAATATGTATCTCTATATATTACTTATGAAGGAATAGAGAGATGCACATGGGTTGAGGTCCAATGGAGGGTGCCATGTGGGAGAATTTTACATAGAGGTGAGAATAATAAACCAACTTTTGGCCAAAATGAAAATAGATTGGAGCTAAGCCCCGAAGGGGCTTAGCGACTCAGACTCGGACTCGGACTCGGGCTCGGGCTCGGACTCGGACTCGGACTTGGGCTTGGGCTTGGGCTTGGGCTAATGGGCTTTTGAGGCTTAATGTGGCTTTTTGATGGCACTTTGCACTTAGCACGACAGCTCGTCGCTAGGCGCATTGTGCGCTTTAGTTGCGCTCGTGCGCGAGCCTCTGCGCGGCCTGCGTGGCGTACGGGGCGTACTGAGCGTACTGAGCGTACGGGACGTACGAGTCGTACGGGTCGAGCGGGTCGAGCGGGTCGAGTGGGCCGTTCAAATTATGTAACGTCCGCGGGTCTTGTGGGCTCAGATCCGAAAATGGCTCAGATCCAGAAAATTCGGATCTGGCATTAAACCAGGGCGTGCATTCAGAATTTGAAAAGCCCATCTCGTGCCTATAATATCAGTAGCATCTCCTCTCTCTAAGGTTACAGAAAATAATCAGACAATTTCCAGAGAGAGAGAGAAGTGCTGCTGCTATTCCGAGGAGTCGTCGACATTTTTGGCCAGCGTTCTAAAGTTCTCTTCGAACTTGCTGGTTCCTGGAGGCTTGTCCGTAAGGCGGATATAGCTTTGAGCGCCGGTGATCTTTCACTCCAGCAGGCTTTCTTCTTCCTCCGTTGCCTTCGAGAATATCGTCGCTTCTCTTTAGAAGTTATACGGTTCTGTTGCCTTCGAGAATACCGTCGCTTCTCTTTAGAAGTTATACGGTTCTGTTGCCTTCGAGAAATATTACGAAATCTCTTTAGATTCTCGTAATACAACATCACCTTCTTTAGGGTGTTGTTGCTGGAAACATTGTCTTTACAATAGTTTCTGAAAACGTGTTTTTCCATCGATTGTTCGCCAAGGGACTAACATCTTTTACTTAGGAAATAATTCCGAATTTCTAGTTTTATATAGAGAAATCGGGAATCGGTAGTTTTAGTGAGACAGGAATTGTTAGATTACTAATGAGTTTACGCTTAACGATTTTATGCTGACTTATCGAACTGAGACATGGAGTTCCAAATTCCTTCAATTATGGATGAAACTGGCTGGAAGAAGTTTAGATGGGAACCAACATGGGAGAATAAGAGAAGAGGAGGCTAATCCTAACCTGGAGAGAACTCTTGTGAGTTTAGAGGAAGCCAAAGGTACTTATCAAATGGGGAGTCACTTCGTATTTAAATTGAACTAAAATTGCATAATCTTCCTGAAACCCTATTAATAGAACTGAATATATTGTGGTTTCAATGGATAGGCAGACTGTTTGGTCAACCATCTCTCTGGAAAACTTGGTCCACTAGCCGATGACCATCATACATCCTAAATTTCTTCTTCTACACAGCAGACAACAACAATCAAAGAGTTCATTTTTTTTCTTTGTTGAGACTAATTGGTGGGAAAAATACCCCCCTGTTCCATTAGTGTTGGTTAATGAACCCCCCCCCCCCCCCCCCCCCCCTCCAAAAAAAAAGAAAGAAAAAAGAAGCAGAAGAAGATAAATTACACAAGATATGAACTCTAAAACAAAATTGGAATGATATGCCAGCAACCGAAGAGTTGATATTTGATTAGTATAAGTCCAACTGCTACAATCATCATCTTTCCCAAGTCTTCTATCAAAATGGGGTTGGCTATGGAGCACAATGAGATTCCATAAAGAGATCGACGAAGCTTTGATGACCAACCAACAACTTTATATCAATCCTGAATCCTCTATGTTGGTGTCAAATTCCTAGAGAAGATAGCAATGAGCTTGAGAGGGTCATGCTGTAGAACCTAGGCAACCAATTGGTAGGTAGGTTTATGTGCTTGTTATGATAATACAAAATGAATAGGAAAAGCGACTCGGCTTCCACCGCCATCAAAAGAGGAGAGTCAAACATTCCAAAACCAAAGTTGCTTGGTGAAGAGACGTGTGTTCCAAAAAAGGCTCCCCAATCACAAAATTCAAGCCTTTTTGGCGAGGAGAGTCAAACATTTAGGATTGAAGGAACTTTTTTCAATCGCAAAATTCAATTATTACTACTTAAATAATTTTTGCATACTTTAGCTATGAAAGGTAATTGTTTTTAATCATTGTGTAGAGTGAGAATGGAATGATTATGTATATGCTAACATCTCCTCCAATCCCCAAAGAATGTAACTAGGAAGAACTGGTGCTTTTACTATAATTTATTTATTTTTTTGTCACTCATTTACACCAAGGTAAGTGTTCCAAAAGGCTTTCTTCTCTCTTTTATGATTTCTACACCAAATAGCAGTTTACCTTTATTACTCTTTGTTGTATAACTAACTATGACATAATTTTGAGACATCAACTTCTTCTCTCTTTATGATTAAGGTTGCACACTCTGAATTGCTCGAATGAAGCAGAACCACCAAACCTAGTTATAACCATAATGTGCAGAGTTTCCTCCCTCCCTGGCTCCTCTTGCCACATATAGATTGTTTGATATTTTTTTTTCTTTCTGGCAGTGATGTCTGCTCATGACTCCGTTAATGTCGTACTCAAATGCATGTTAAAGGGGGCCGTAGATTTCCTTGTGAAACCGGTTAGAAAGAATGAGCTGCGGAATTTATGGCAGCATGTTTGGAGGAGACATTGTGTATGTCATTTTCACTCAACTTGTCAGAACAATCTTCTTTCACGCTTTTTTGACAGATAATGTACTGATACTTCCTATATTGTTCTCTTATGACGCTTCAACTAGTAATAGTTAGCAAACAATACCTTTTTTTGCAGTCAAGCAGATATGCTAGTGCCTCTGACAACAATACTGCTAGCAATCAAATTAGTGTGGATGCTGGTGACCACTCCAAGGCTGGGGAAAACAATGATGAAAGAAGTGATTCTCAGGTAAGCCTGTTGACAAAATTGCTGAACCTTTTCCAGGACTATTTAACAACTTGTAGAGCTATCAAATAAAAGATATAATATGGATGTGTGATAGCTTCTGAAGATCAGAGTTTTCTAGCTTCTTGTTCATATGATAGATACATATTTTGGGTTGACGTGAACAGGATTCAGGCACTAAGCCTGATATATACATTGAAAGTGCTCAGCAGCAAACCGAACCTCCTCCTGACAAAGATAGGAGGTGCACCATTGAAGGAGAAGCCACTTTAAACCAGCACGATAGTAATGTTGCAAATTTGGAAAGTGCGTCAAAGATCAATTATGGCGGGGAAACTAGTGGCTGTAAGTTGTGTTTAGTTTGATACTTCTATTTAACTAAATAAGCTACACCATTCAAATTTTACCATTTGTTCTTGCAGATGAACCAGTTGTTGCAGTGGATGTAACTTTACCCATGCAAGAGGCTTCTAAAGCTGAGAAAAGTAAAGGGAACCATTCATACAATATTTCTCCATCTACGGAGGAGAATCTGAATGTTGTGAGATACTCGAAAGGTGACAATGATAATCATAAATCATATTGTCAGAATAATGCTCCTAATGGACTAGGGCAAAAAAGGCTAGTCTTTGTTGAGCCAATATCCAACGGACAATACAGTTACACTGGTTTGGAAAAAAACACTTTGGTGCAAGATGGATTATGCTACACTTCAAAATCTTATCATGTAGGGGAAACATCTAATGCTGGCACCTCGCCTTTATGGGAGCTCTCGTCGAGAAGATCACAAACCAATGGCTGTGTAGACCTAGAGTTAAAAGAAAATCATGTGTTGAAGCGATCTAGTGCCTCTGCCTTTTCAAGGTAAATAGTTCTTTGTATCTTCCATGTTGTTACATGCTGAAATTTGTAGGTAACGTCACCGAGGAGATTATCTTGGAATTAGTGCTTAAAGAACCCTAATCATGCCTATACTTATTTGGCCTCAATCCCGTTACGATATACATACAGTAGAACCTCGATAATTTAATACCTCATCAATTAATAATCTCGGTTGAATAATATTTGTGCTAAATTTATAATATAATACATTATAAAAAATTCATATAGATTCCACGTAATATATAAATTAATAATTTTCTGATATACATGTGTTTTTGATTGGACTATGAGACCTTCCTAAAATATAATTCAATCATTGTTTGTTTCATTTTGGAATTGATGTCACCTTGAACATCTCTAGGTTTTTTGGACATGGTAAGTTCTACTGTGATTTTCTCATACTGCGACA
The DNA here is from genome assembly GCA_029216955.1 of Iris pallida. Lineage (NCBI taxonomy): Eukaryota > Viridiplantae > Streptophyta > Magnoliopsida > Asparagales > Iridaceae > Iris > Iris pallida. Next base: position 2,666,808 of record JANAVB010040417.1, read on the forward strand.
AAAAAATATTCAATGCCATAAACGCTTTGAGAGCTTCTTTTTGCGAAACGGGTTCCACAATAGAAGTATCATCTTCAACTTCATCATCTTGATCATTTCCGATGACGTTCTCAATTATATAATCATCAATCAACATTTTTTAATTTATTAACTTATGTAGAGTTTTTGCTTGTTTAAATGTTCATAAAATAGAATAGTACATTGGACAATGTATAATCTGTTTTTAAAAGTAGATTTATGAATTTTACTTGGTTAAATAAATATGTAGAATTGATAGTTTGATGTAAAAAAGGATACCTTGATAATTTAAGGGTAATTAATTAATCGATAGATTAATAAACTATTAATTTATTGATTATTTAATTTTTGCTAAATTAATAGATTTTACTTAGTCCGTAGGTTATTAATTAATAGAGGTTTAACTGTATATGAGCTTTACCAAGATTTTCTTCTTGAAGATTACTGCTGGGGTCTCTTGAGACAAATTAATACATGTTAAAATGTTGACTTTCCTAAGTTAGAAAGTTGCAATTCTGAAATTTAAAAATGGATTGTCATGGTCCTATTAAAATGAGAAATGCAAGCTACTACAACATTTATATGTAGTTGAACACATTCTTTATGTTCTTTTTATCCTTAAACTAGCCAATTCTTTGTCTTTCATGGTACCAGAAAATAAGAAATTGCCTAACATTTGCTGCATAAGTTTATTATTTTGCATTCAAGTGCATATGCAAATTGTTCCTTTGGAGTTTCTCCCAATAAGTTGGTTAATTAGGTACTAAGAACAGCATTAGCAGATCTATATTTATAGATCTATTACTGTGAAAGGAGTGTTATATGTCGAGAACATTCTTGTAAGGAATCTTTGCTTCCTAAACTGGTAGGTTGAAAAGTGTGTAGGTTTCCTCGTTATTTGTTAATTATATAGAGTAACATTTGCTGAAATTTACTACTGGAATCTTTTTATTGGCATGGAAGGGTCTCCGTCTGTTCAACTCTGGTGTTCTGAGGAATTATTGTTTGCGTAATTGCAGGTACGGTGATAAAGGCATTCAGTCGTCATGGCATAAATCATATTCTTCAGCTTTATGCATCAGAACCAGAGAATTTATGAATGAAAATGAGTCATATGTCAGCAGTTCAGGCATCGATAACGAAAAGAACACACCCTGTTCTCCAATAGAAAGTAGGTTGCCATCCCCTAAGGGAAATGAAGAAGCTACAGCGTATCATCAGGTCTCTTCCAATAACAAAGAGAACCCACCAAGGGATATGTGTGCTGATCGTTCTTCCATCATGGATGATATTGCTCTTCGACACCCTCCATATGGTTTCATGCCACTACCAATTCCTGTTGGCGGAGTACCTTACCATAACTTGTGTGGGGGTTTTGGTACTATTATGCAGCCTTTATTCTATCCAGAGTCTTCCTTGGCACCACATAGTTCAGATGCGCCTTTATTCTATCCAGAGTCTTCCTTGGCACCACATAGTTCAGATGCATTCGGGAAACCGATAATTCCGATTCATCATTATCCTTCCAGTCACCACAGTATTCATTTAATTAAGCATCCCCTGTCGTTGGAATTGCCTCGCTGCGAAGAAACTCACAGCCCTCAGCACTGGAGACAGGATATTGATATAAAGAATCCAGGAGATCCAAGGGAATTGTCATGCATTCCAACAGAACAAGCGTATCAGAGTGGAAGCTGTGGTTATGATGTTCTAAAAGGCTCTGGAAGCAATGGCAGCGGTGAAACTGCAGATGGAGCTGGAGCTACAGCAGCTGCCCTAGAAAGTGGAAATGCTACAGCAGCTGCCCTAGAAAGTGGAAATGAAAGTGGTGTGCAGAACTGCAACAGAAGAGGTTTGGACTGCGACCGGTCCCGTCGCGAGGCTGCCTTGCTTAAATTCCGGATGAAACGGAAAGAGAGATGCTTTGAGAAGAAGGTACTAAGTTATACTTGCTTGATACTTGGCAGTACAGTGCCACTTTCCAGGTTCGATTTACTTTGACATGTTAAAATGTTAAAACTGAGCCCACAGGATTGAGCTTACTTCATTTTGATTACAAAAATTCAATTAGGAAACATAAATATTGTCAGAAAACAGTATTTTGCTTTAAAGATTGTCATTGTTAGGGCATATATTTAATTGCTGTGTGCTCACTTTGCCCTGTGGCAGCATAAATACCTGAGGCTTTCCCCCTATTCCTGCTTGGAACCATATGAGCTACGTAGAAACTAGAAACAACTGACTCGTTCCCAGGCATGGCTAAATAGATTGGGAACATCATACTAATTCTCTTGTTTAGCCAAAATTAAAATATCCTCTTCGGCATGAGATTCCAAATATGATGTCATCGTTTTAATGTTTTATATATAGGAATATCCACTATTAGGAGTTGTTGATGAAGAATTTCCTGTTTATATGTTGAGAAATGTACTCATGTACAGAGTTTGTGATTGTGTGAGTTTTACTGGGTGAACCTATTTGCCAATTGAAATGTTAATTATATATACATGTGTGTGTGTGTGTGTGTGTGGAGGAGAAGAATAAAGCTGGAGAGTAACTTATAAACCAAACTCGGTGATTTTACTTTCTGGCCATACAAAAATTCAAGCTAAAATAAACTACAACGCCATTTATAACTTGGTACTAGTAAACAAAAAGGACTCTTCTATTTTATCTCTAGCACTTTATTGTTCTTTCAAAGGCTGCAAAACGCAAATTAGCTGTCATACCCTACAAACAAAATAGGTCCACGGACACTATTTCACCTCCTAAAGATTCCTATAGAATTACTAGTTCCATATACGGAGTTACTGCAACCAACTCTTATAGGACTTGATTAATCAAAATTCTTTGACCAAACTACCGACTTTGACCATGTCGATACTAGCTTACTATGTATGAAAACCGACTATATGCTAAGAACAGCTAATTCCATTTTTGTATCCTAGTTAAATAAATATAATTACCACTAAATCTTGTTCTAATCATCTTGGGTTTGAATTATTATTTTCAACAGAAAAGACAACTTTGCACTCAACCATGTTATTTTGTTTGGCAGGTTAGATATTATAGTAGGAAAAAGCTTGCGGAGCAGCGACCAAGGATAAAAGGACAATTTGTGCGTCAAAAAATTCCGAACGCTACAACATCAGAGGCAGACAACTGATTCTGATCAGAAAACCTGTACTTTTGAGACTTTGAATATTACTTGAAAATTTCCACACTTCCAAACAGTCATGTAATCTGTCTACTGAAGTAGGTAGGCCATTAAGTGAACTTGTAATATCCCAGATCTTAAACCAAAGATGTCTTTTTAGACAGCATTCACCAATGGTCCAATACTTAATGTCTAGAATCCAAGGCTTGTCAACTTACAGTTTTATTTCTCACATGATCTTTTTGTTTTTAGAGAGGTTCAGGGAAGGCGGGGTTCAAATCATTCCTGGATTTTGCATGTCAGTTGTGGATTGATTTTACAGTGTTCAGTAAGTTTCTATTCGGCCAAGAAAATCAGCTTTCAAAAACTCAACTTCTTCCGAAATCGAGTGACAGTTCAATTGCTTAACACCATGTCAAATGTTCTCTTATTTTGAGAGGGAATGTTGCATATTTAATTATCCTGCTCACTGTTTCATCCTGACACTCTTATCGTTATGTATATGTGAACAATTAGGGGGAAGAAAGTGCCCATTCCTTTGAAAAATGACTTAAGTATCTGTTTCTCATGTTAATATTGGTGTTTATTTTGGTTACCACCAAGTGCATGGAGAACTCACAAAAGTATTTGACAATGCACCAAATCTACACGTGTGAGACTAACAATGATGCGGATGGATGCAAATAATGTTACTCTCTATGTACCTTGCTATAATGTACTAGTAATGAACATAGATTAATCTAACCTTTTGATTTGTACTTCATATGATTACAGCAACAACAAAGCCTACGTACCAAAATTTAGGGCTGAAAATCGAACGAACGAGTTCGAACAAACTGTGTTCGAACTCGGTTCGACTAAAGTATCGAACGAGCTTTATTCGAGCCGAGCTCAAGATCGAGCTCAAAAATGGTATTTGAACTCGGTTTGATTATAGACTCGAAACGATCGAGCTCGACTCGATTTAGTTCTCGAGCTCGGACGAGCCCGAGCCGAGCCCGAGCCAAGACCGAACAAAAGCCACATTAAACTTGTTGTACGGTTACTCTCAAGTCTTAAAGATTTTTTTTGTTGAATTAATTATGCTTTTTACATCACAAATTTACCATCATATAAATAACAAAAAAGAGAGTAAATTTTCTAAGACAAAATTTATCAACATCCATAAAAATATATAGCATATATTAGAAAAAGCCATACTATTAGAAACCGAGCCGAGTTCGAGCCAGTTCGCGAACGAGACCGAGTCGAACAACCTATGGTCGAACTCGGTTCGAACACCACTTCGAAAAAAAAAAATCGATCGAACTCGATATCGACCTGCCCACGAACGAGCTTCGAACCGAGCTTGGCCCGAGCCGAACGCGAGCCGAACACAAACTGTTTGAATCGTTTTACAGCCCTACCAAAATTGTATTCTCTCCCATTCAGCTCTGTTAACGGTCCTTTGTAATAAGAGAACATAGGCTTTGTTGTTGCTGTAATCATATGAAGTACAAATCAATATAGTTCATATCTTTGTGGGGCCAAGATATTGATTTTCTGAATTTTCTGGTTTTTTTTTTTACAAATTTGTTAAGAATTACATAAAAGGTTTTTTCTTTTTTAATTATATAAGTTTGAGATCCTAATAATGTAGCAGTAGAATTATTAATACATCAATATAGATATTTGCTATGATGTACCATAATTTTTTGTTGGAAAGAAGAATCACAAAAAATACAAGATTTATGTGGGCCGGAAATATATTTTCTCTGTCTACTGCGGTACATTAATTCAAATTGTTTTATTATTTTGTAAGAGTTACAATTACAAAAATTAAAAAATAAATATAATTTTATTATACATTTTTTTAAAATGCTGGACGTAACGTTCGGGACTATGTGTATGCTGCGTTGCATGCCGTTTGGGCCTACTGCCTCCACAACTCCCACCATTTATAAATGGAAGGAATAATACGTTCCATGGCTTGATCCACCGATCTTCAACCACCCACTAAGGATCTTATGCCTCTCCTAACCACAAGAATCACTCAAATTCGACATTTTATCATACATATCAAACTTTCTCACTAAAACAAGAATGGAAGCCAAAGGGCTTGCAATAGGTTGGTGGCTTCTTCCCTTCTCTTCTTAATTTTCTTCTTGCTCTTGCTTCGATCTTTCCTCCTTGCTTTTTCTCTCTCTCTCTCTCTCTCTCTCTCTCTCTCTCTATATATATATATATATATATATATATATATATATATATGTCAAATTGGAATGAGATATTGGTGAGTTATTCGGGCTCATCCCACCTAATCTTCATAGGTTTGGGGTGTATGCCACCTAGCCCATGAGATGTCATGACCCATAAAAAATAAAATAAAATGAAAGAGGTTTAAAGTAAAAGGTAAAAAATAGTAAAAAAAAAATAGAAGTAACAATTAGTTATGTAATTAGGTTAGGGATTAGGATTAGCAATAATAATTTAGAAATAGAAAATAAAAAATAAAAACTGCACAAGAGTAAATAGAATTAAAATATACAATAAGTATTAGGAACTAAATAAAATAAAATCTTAAAATAATACTCGTGGAAATACATCTATTTCACCCATCCAATAAAATGCTTGGTCATGTATTTTTTTCCCCTCCACATTTAGATAAATTGATGACACATCTGCTAAAAAATGATTATTTTGGTCCCGAAGACATTTATTGCATTCTGGGCAGAAGAGGCTAACATAGGCATATATTGCAAACGTGTTAGAAATGGTGACACATTTACAATTCGTGAGTTCACAAATCAGGATTGGATGATGAAGAGCCAAAAACATAAGCACATATTATAGTATTTTCAGAAATTTAAGAAAATTTAGTATTTTTTTCTCTTTTAAAGTTTTCAGAATAACGCGGTGATGCCCCCTCAATCCCATGCCATAATGTAGCTCGGTCTCTGACCGCAGGTTGAGTCTGAAATCACCATCCTTGACTGCAACTGATGATTGCCTACAAGCAGGCAAATATGATTAGTTGCCCTTACAACATCAATTAGTAAGGTCCATCCCAGAATCTAGATTCAGAATTTAGAAACTAATTTGGTTGAACAGTACGACCCATCCCAAGTTTTAATTTCTACATTCTTAGACCCAACCCACCCATATAGGTTGAGCCTAAGAATTTCTAGATCAAGAATATATGAAATCATATTGTAGAACAGTAAGTCCCATTTTGGAGCCCCACTTTCTAATTTTACATTTTTACATATTTTTAGCACTAATTTTTGACCACACATCCTTTGAGATCAAATATTATTTTATTATTTTTTACTATTTCCATGCAGATCCGGCCCATCCTAGATTTATTTTTTGGTTATAAATTTGAGCCTCAAGATGCATTTTGGAGCTCCATCTACTAATAATGATGCTCTTAGGAACAATAAAAGCTGATCAAATATGTCATAAAACAGAAACATTTACTTGTTACCACAAATGTGGGTAGAATAAGGTAAGAACAGGGAGGAAGTATTAAAAGAGGTTGACATGTATAGCCATAAAACATAAATATTTACTTGTTACCACAAATGTTGGTAGAATAAGGCACCAACAGGGAACAAGTATTGAAACAGGGAGTAATTTGAAACTAAATACCGTGAACTATTATAAAAAAACTAGCCACATTCACGTGCATTTTATGTATCAGAAAAAATATCAATGATAGAATTAATAAATTATATAAAAAATTAAATTATATTAGAACATTTTAAATATAATTTTAATATATTTTAATATGATTATTTTTTAAATTATGAATATGTGTTTAATTAGATAATATTATGTAGTTAGTTTAAACATAATGTTAATTTTAATTATATTCTAGTATTGGATATTTTTTAATTTATTACACGAGGAAAGAGAGTTGGGTTATCCACACAGAAGATAAAAAAATATTGTTAATTTTAATATTTTATTTTATTTTTTAAAAAGAAAATGGTGATGATATACACGGCTTAGATAGCTCAAAATTGAACCGTTTTGAAGCCTCTTTATAATAGTTCTAGTAAATGCACGTGCTTTGCACGTATAATAATAATATTATCTAATTATAGTCAAATATCTATTCTAGCTCATGTGGTTAAGGTGGGAGGTATTAATCTTGTTTGGTATAGTTCAATTTTCCATTATGAATATATATAACAAATTTAAATTTTTTTAACAATTTTTTACATAATTTATATTTTTTGTAAAATAAAATGGACCGTGATATACATACGGCTTAGACGGCTAACTTTTGAGCCGTTTTGAAGCCTCATTATATAGTAGAAGATTTAAGTTAATACAATGAACTATCACTTTCTGCAATTAAATATGAACTATATAGCGAAAGTAAATTGTATTAACTTTCAACATAAGCCATATAATTCAAGCTATTTATTTGCAAATGGTACTAACTTGTGAACATAAGCTCTTGCTATACAGTGAACGTTTATACTTTTTTCAACTTATAATACAATGAACTATCATTTTTTGCAATTAAATATCATGAACTATATAGAAATTGTAAATTGTATTAACTTGCAACATATACGATATAATTCATGCTATTTATTTACAAAACAAAGGATAGCCTACACAAGGGCGGAACCATAATTTTGAGCTCGGTTGGGTTGGAGTGAACTGGGGTGGACTACATGTGGGTTGAGTTTAAAAAAAAATCAATATATATAGAAAAAAGGGAAAAATAATAATAATAATACATAGAAGCTTGTGCTATTAATTTTTTTTCTTCCTTTTTCCTGTGCATACTATTAAGTTGTAAAGTTTGAAAGTTCATGTTAACAATTTACGTAAGTGTCAATTACATTTCATAGTATTTAGTTGCAAACAGTTTACATAAGTGTGAACTAAAGTTCATAGTATTTAGTTTTTTTTTTTTTTTTTTGAAATCACACGCACACACACAATTGGGGGGCTCGAACCTTGTCGGCCCCTCCGGATGTCCGTTCTAATACCACTAGGCTAGAGAGCTCGGACTTCATAGTATTTAGTTGCAAACAGTTTACATAAGTGTGAACTAAAGTTCAAAGTATTTAGATGCAAATTTGCCTAAAACGGGTATACATGCTCTGTTACACATTTTTCAGCCAAAACTCAGAAACCAGGAAAACAAAAAATTACCTATATAGCATCAAATTTCTTTGAAATTGAGCTGAGAGCATATAATTTAGTGAAATTGTGATAAGAACCTTAAAATGCCTTTCAGAAGGACTTTTTTTTGCATATATATATATATATATATATATATATATATATATATATATATATATATATATATGCCGTCCCTCTGAAGAAGGAGGAGTGGGGTTGCGATCATTGCATATTCTTCGAGAATTAGCGATGGTTAAATTGGCCTGAAAATTCTTGAAAGGTAGGAGTCTTTGGGCGAGATGGATGCATGGTAGATACGACCAAGACAACAACTTCTGGGTAAAGAACATCGATAATAACTACTTAGTAACCTTCAAGCAAATTCTCCGAGCTAGACAAGTCCTCAAATCTGGAATAGAAAGGGTGGTTTACAATGGGTGGGAAATGAGCTTGTGGCTCGACCCCTGGCTGGGACGTACACTAGCCTGGTCGAAAGGCTTGGCTGGCCGTGTTATGAGTTGTTCGGAAAGAACGAGTCACTCAGTAGTATCCTTCGAAATGGCCAGTGGGCTTTGGAGGCTCGGCCGTTCATGCATGAATTTGCAGAGTTAATCGGTCAGCTTTATAAAACTGATCGAGAAGCGCCGGCGGGTAGGTGGGTGTGGTCCTCATCGAGCACATGCGAGTTTGTGAGTAAGGAGATATTGTTAGTGCCGGGGCACAATTTTTCGATGGAAAACTGAGAATATGAAACAATTGTAAAAACAATGTTCCAACACAACACTTCTAGGAAGGTTGCGCAAGTATAACGAAGATCTAAAAAGATATCGTTATGATATTGCGAGAATCTAAAAAGATTTCGTAATCACAGCAGCGAAGAAGATGACAGGCGAAAGATGGAAGATGGCCTGCTGGGGTGAATGATCACCGTTGCTCAAAGATTTATTCGCCCTACACGAACAGCTTCCAGGAACCAGCAAGTTCGTCGGAGAACTTGGAACACTCCTGCTCTTCTGACTCCTCGGATGGACACGAACTCCCGTGCAAAAGCAACGATGGTGCGACATCTTTCCTCTCTCTCGAAGGCTGCTGGAATTCGCAAGCAAATTTCGATCAGAACTGTGTTAAAGAACACGTATGAATTCTCTGTTTACTTGTGCTAAAAAACACTTCGTAAACTTTCTGTGGTGGCTTCTCTTTCTATTCTGTATATCAGCCTTGAGAGAGAGGATGCCTTATATAGGCCCTGCAGCAACTGGTCGGTTGCCACAAAGTTAAGGACGTGGTAATAACCACCCCGAACATGTAGCAACCGCCCAGAACATGCAAACGCACGTTCTGCTGCCAACTGTGCGTGCTGACGTGCTAAGTGCAAAGTGCGCCAACAAAACGCCACATTACGCCTCATGAGCCCATGAGCCCGAGTCCGAGTCCGAGTCGCTAAGCCCCTACGGGGCTTAGCTCCCATGGAAATAAATTTCCCAAGAGCAAAAAGCATGAATGCTTTTATTGTAGATTTAGCCTTTTTTCCATTAGAAAAATAACCCCATATGGCACACCCATGTGCACCTCCACACTACATGTGCATCTCTAAAATAGGAAAGTTATTATATAGAGATACAACTCCTTTGGTCTAGCCGATGTGGGACTAAAATTCACTTAGAAAAAGACCAAACTCCAACAATCCCCCACATATCTCTATATATGGGTATAAGTGTTCCCCACAGTAACTGTCCATCATGCATTAGGAGAGATGTCGCTTACGACTTGAATCTTTCCGTGTGGGTCAAACAACAGACTATAATACAAGAATGGACTAAGCCTTGAATTCTGCATCATAGCTGAAATTCTTTCCACTCGCATAATGTAGTTACGTGTGCTTTTGGTTACACATTAAAGGTCCTGTGCCAGCCTGGTTTCAGTGTATACTTTTGGACGTCTACAAGTTTACCCTCAAGAGACGGCCTGATATCTCTTTGTCCATACACTATATGTGAGTTCATTATAAAGAGACATGGCATGAAGCGCTTTGTGCTTCCCTTGCGGTGCTACGCCGCTATGACATGGCTTAAAGCCAAGGCATTACCCCTCTCTGGGAACCTTTGTAGTGTCATACTACTGTAGCATGAGGCAACTGCCTCTTTGTAGTGCCAAACTACCCAACATGAAGCCTTAGGCTCCTTTGCGGTGTTACGCCGCAACGACACGGCTTGCAAGGCCGAGGCTTTATCCCTAATCGGGTACCTCATCGTGGTGTCGTGCCACTGTAACATGAGGAACTCCTCCTCTTTGTAGTGCTGACTACACCCCTCTTTATTTTAACATACAGCATTAGGCTAACTGCCTATTTGCGGTGCTACACCACTGTGACTTGGCCTGCAAAGCTGAGGCTTTATCCTATTCCTGGGCAGCACCCCACATATAGGAACCTCATTGTGGAGTCATCCTACTGTAGCATGGAGTTTCACTCCTTGTAGTGCTGCTCTACCGTGCTTCCTGTAAAGCACACCAGGCATTCACTCTGCCTGAGAACTCATTAAGGCAATTAAGCCAACCTTCCCACAGGAACCGTTTTCCGCAGATAACAACAGTAGACAACAATGGTTATAGGTCCGTAACATCTCCACGCCCAATAGAACATGTACCCACCATTCCTGATATTCTTCCGATTAGTGGTCCTCCCTTGAACCAAAAGCTAGATGCCTAGTAGATAAATCTTTGAACTAATAGCATAAAACTTTATGGTAGGAATACAATAATACAATATCAGAATGCCTTCAAACCTATTTTACAAGCTGTGTCATCGACCAACTGGCGCTTGAGGCCCTTGGTGAACGGATCCGCCAGGTTCTCCTGACTCCGAACATCAATCACTGTAATAACACCTCTCTTGATAAGATCGTGTACTGTCCTGTGCTTCAACCGTACGGTCCTCTTCTTCCCTTTGAAGAGGTCATTTGATGCCACCGCCGCAGTCACCTGGTTGTCGCAGTATATCGGTATCGCCGGTATTTGCGCCCCAACCACTGGAAGATCATACATGAGCTCACGAAGCCATTCTGCTTCCTCGGCTGCGGTATCAAGTACAAAGAACTCAGATTCCATGGATGACCGCGAGAGCATAGTCTTCTTCTTCGACTTCCACGATATAGCAGCTCCACCCATTGTGAATATGAATCCACCTGTGGACCTCTCGCTCTCCACCTCTGAGCACCAGCTGGCATCACTGAAGCCTTCCACTACCGGCGGATCTCCGCTGTAGTACAGTGCATATGTCTGAGTCTTCTTGAGATATCTTATAACCCGTTTCACAGCTTTCCAGTATTCAGCACCTGGGTTGCTCGTGAAACGACTCGGCATTCCCACGGCGAAAGCTATGTCAGGCCTTGTGGCAGTAGTAGCATACATCAAACTTTCGATTACGCTTGCATACTCCAGCTGCTTGACACTTTCCCCTGAATTAGGCTTCAGCTTCAGATCACACCTGTATGGCGTATCAATCCCTGGAAGATCCCGATACCCATAACGAGTGATCATTTTCTCAATATAATGAGACTGTGACAGCGCCAGTCCAGTGTCTGTCCGGATGATCTTGATCCCTAAGATCACATCAGCTTCCCCCAAGTCCTTCATACTGAACTTGCTTGAGATGAATTTCTTTGTCTCCGTGACACAGCTAATATCCGTACCTAGGATAAGCATGTCGTCCACGTACAGACAAACGATCACACCTCTTCCATCAGCGAACTTCGTGTAAACGCACTTGTCCGTATCGCTGACCATGTAGCCATTTGACCTTATAACTTTGTCAAATTTCTCATGCCACATCTTGGGAGCCTGTTTAAGACCGTACAAAGATTTCACCAACTTGCAGACTTTGTCTTCAAGACCCCTGATGACAAATCCCTCTAGCTGTTGCATGTAAATCTCTTCGGTCAGCTCGCCATTTAGGAAAGCCGTATTCACATCCATCTGATGTATCACCATCTTATGTATTGCTGCGAAAGCAATCAACATTCTGATGGTGGTCATCCGGGCTACTGGAGCATACGTGTCAAAATAGTCAATCTCCTGCTTCTGAGAAAACCCCTTGGCTACCAACCTAGTCTTGAACTTGTCAATAGTTCCGTCTGCTTTCATCTTCTTCTTGAAGATCCATTTACATCCGATGGATTTCACTCCTTCAGGAAGATCAACCAACATCCAAGTGTTATTTGAGGTGATGGAATCAATTTCATTGTCAATCGCCTCCTTCCAGAAAACTGCGTCTCTAGTCTTCATCGTCTCATCATAGGTAAGCGGATCTGCTTCCACATGATAGGTGACAAAGTCACTTCTGAAGTCTTTCGGCCTCCTCACTCGCTTCGTTGACGGCTCAGCGAGATCTGGTTCAACCGTTGTTTTAACAACGACATCTTCTCGGACCACATCTTTATTGAAGACTTCAGTTTCCTGCGCACCCTCATTGTTCTCCGGTACATCCGCAAGAACAATATTCTTGTGCCTTGCAAATTTGTCTTCAAATATTCTGCGTCGCAAGATTCAATGATATGATTTGACTCAATATCAAGAAATGTTCGAGCATCACTCTTCTCGGCATACCCCAAGAAGATCGTCTTAATAGTCCTTGTCCCAAGCTTCTGAATCTTCAGATCTGGAAGCTTGACATACGCCAGACACCCCCACACTCGAATGACATTCAAGTTAGGTCTGACCTTGAACCATAGTTCATGAGGAGTAACGTCAGAAGTTGCATGAGGCACTCTATTTAGAATAAAAGTGGCCGTCAATGCAGCTTCTCCCCAGTAGCACTTAGGAAGACCAGCAGTCAACAACATTGAGTTAATCATTTCTGTTAACGTTCTGTTCTTCCTCTCTGCTACTCCGTTTGATTGAGGAGAGTACGGAGCCGTAGTCTCATTGACAATTCCATATTCTTTGCAGAACGATGCAAATTCATGAGACCTGTACTCCCTACCTCGATCACTTCTTATCCTTTTGAGTTGTTGTCCAGTCTGCCGCTCAGCTTCGGCTCTGAACTCCTTGAACTTCTTGAATGCTTCGTCTTTAGCCTTCAGCAAATAGACGAACACGTACTTTGAGAAGTCATCGATGAAGGTTATGAAATACTTCATCCCGGCCTTTGTAGAGAACTGTTTGAAGTCACAGATATCGGAGTGTACCAACTCCAGAAGATCTGTACTTCGATTAACCCGAGGAAAGGGTTTTCTTGTGATCTTTGTTTGAGCACAAACTTCACATTTCTCTACCTTACCCCCACATTTGGAGATAAGTCCTAGACTAGACATTCTGTTTATTCGTTTACAATGAACATGTCCTAGCCTATTATGCCACAACTCAAGAGTATAAGCAAAATGAGTGATTTCATTAATCACATTAATTACATTGGACTGATTTACAAGCTGAATTTTGAACATTTCTTCGGTATAAAAAGCTTTTCTGAAATATGTTCCCTTGATAGACATCACCATCTGGCCAGCATTGATGTCCATCCTGAGGCCTGCATTGCAGAGTAGGCCTCCCGAGATCAGGTTCTTGGCGATAGCAGGTACGTGCTTCACGCCTTGAAGCGTCAGAGACTTCCACGAAGTCAGCTTCAACACCACCGTCCCGATCCCGAGCACTTCAGTTTGTGCCTGGTTCGCCAACATAACCACTTCAGAAGTAGGGGTGTAGGTGGTGAACCACTCCTTACTGGAGCAGACATGGCAGGATGCTCCAGTGTCTACCCACCAGTTAGAGTCAGTCCTTACCGGATCAACCTGTGCAATCATAGTAACAACGTCAGTGATCATAGATACCTTACTAGGCTCTCCTTGCTCTGATTGCTTGGTCTTTGCTTTGCATTCATTCTTGAAGTGGCCCTTCTTGCCACACTTGAAACAAGGCATCTGAGACTTTGCCTTCTTTCGCTTGAAGGAAGACCCCTTCACGTTCAGATTGTTTGGGTCCTTCTTCTTGATGTGGGGAAGCCGCCTGCTTTCCCCTTGGTTCCTTGGTATGAACCAAATTGGCGTTAGCCAATTGCTTGGACAGTGTGTCCACCTTCAGTTGAGTCCGCATCTGGTCCTCAACATATATTTCTTGTAAGAGATCTTCAAGGCTGATCTCTAACTTCTTCCTATGCATGTTTGCATAGAACTTACTCCACCCAGCGGGAAGCTTTGAGACAATCCCTCCAACAACAAACTTGTCAGGGAGGGGCATCGTCTCGTCCTCCAACTTCTGTCGCAGCTTCAAAAATTCTTTTACCTGCGGCAGCATGGACTTCTCGTCCTCAAAGAGCCATTTGTGATATGTTTCAACCACAAATATCTTGCTCCTGTTCTTGTCTTCTTCGTACAGTTTTTCCAGAGACTCCCATATATCTCTGGCAATTGGTTTCTTACTGTAGGATTCTGCTAGGGAATCCTCCATAGCATTCAGGATTAGCAACCTGCAAATGCTATTCTTCCTTCTCCACTTGGCCTGAAGTTTAGTAGCCGCAGTGATCGCGGCAGCAGACCCAGTATCTGGAACAGTAGGTTCCTCTTCAAGCAGCACGTGATCAACGTCTCTGAGTTGAAGAGTGAGATAAACCTTCCTCTTCCAGACTTGATAATGCTCTCCATCAAACTTTTCTAACTTACAGAAGTCAGTGTTGAGGAGTGAAGCATTAAAGTTTTCCATCGTAGCAATAAAGCTTTGAGATTGTTAGTGCCGGGGCACAATTTTTCGATAGAAAACTGAGAATATGAAACAATTGTAAAAATAATGTTCCAACACAACACTTCTAGGAAGGTTGCGCAAGTATAACGAATATCTAAAAAGATATCGTTATGATATTATGAGAATCTAAAAAGATTTCGTAATCACAGCAGCGAAGAAGATGACAGGCGAAAGATGGAAGATGGCCTGCTGGGGTGAATGATCACCGTTGCTCAAAGCTTTATTCGCCCTACACGAACAGCTTCCAGGAACCAGCAAGTTCGTCGGAGAACTTGGAACACTCATGCTCTTCTGACTCCTCGGATGGATACGAACTCCCGTGCAAAAGTAATGCTAGTGCGACGCCTTTCCTCTCTCTCGAAGGCTGCTGGAATTCGTAAGCAAATTCCGATCAGAACTGTGTTAAAGAACACGTCTGAATTCTCTGTTTACTTGTGCTAAAGAACACTTCATAAACTTTCTGTGGTGGCTTCTCTTTCTATTCTGTATACCAGCCTTGAGAGAGAGGGTGCCTTATATAGGCCCTGCAGCAACTGGTCGGTTGCCACAAAGTTAGGGACGTGGTAATAACCACCACGAACATGTAGCAACCGCAGAGAACATGCAAACGCACGTTCTGCTGCTAACTGCGCACATCCAGCGCTCCTTGTACTCTGCGCGACAGAGCACGCACTGAACTGCGCACACTGCGCGCACGCACTGCGCACGCAGCGCAACCAGCGCAACCAGTGCAACCCGCGCAACCCAGCGCACCCAAGCACAACCTGAGCGCAACCTGGGCGTGCACCTGGACAGCGCAACTGGGCATACACAATTGGGTAGTGCAACTGGGCTTGCGTAACGTGGCAGCGCAAGTGGCTCGCGCAAGGAGCACAACTAAAGCGCACTATGCGCCTAGCGACGATGCTGACGTGCTAAGAGCAAAGTGCGCCAACAAAACGCCACATTACGTCTCATGAGCCCGAGTCCGAGTCCGAGTCCGAGTCGCTAAGCCCCTACGGGACTTAGCTCCCATGGAAATGAATTTCCCAAGAGCAAAAAGCATGAATGCTTTTATTGTAGATTTAGCCTTTTTCCCATTAAAAAAATAACCCTACATGGCACACCCATGTGCATCTCCACACCACATGTGCATCTCTAAAATAGGAAAGCTATTATATAGAGATACAACTCCTTTGGTCTAGCCGATGTGGGACTAAAATTCACTTAGAAAAAGACCAAACTCCAACAGATATATGAACTCCTATGTCCACGCTATCCGTGTGTGGATTGGGTCGACGTCGTGTGGTCCAAGGGTATGAAACCCAGTATTTTAGAATTTATGAATTATTGGATTGTAGCGTAAATTTTTGTTTAATTATTATATATAGTTATTATTATATTTATTATTATTATTATTATTATTATTATTTATTAGTCGGAATTAGGAAAAGATATTTTTTAAAATAATCGTTGATTTTTGATTGTGGTCCTGTCCCGATCCCGTGACCGGAGTCTGACCCGAGTTCGAACCCGGTTTCCCGAAACCCAATCCCGTTCCGAACCAATTCTTTTTACTTCCTTTAAATTCTGATTATATATCTATTATTAGTTATTTTTTAAAAAATAAAAAATAAAAGTAAAAATAAAAACCAACTGGTTTGGTCTCCCACGGCCAAGCCAGCACCCCCTACTCCCCCTCACGTACAGCACTCTCCTCCATACTTCCTTTTCCCCCACTCCTACAAACACTCCACCACCACATACTTATTCTCCTCATCCTTTTATTAAACCACCCCCACCACCAGCACTTCCAACTCCCATCCCCTCACTAAGTTTCTCTCCCTCTCACTCTCCCTCTCACTCAAACCAAGCCCCTTTGTAACACCCAGTTTTCCAGAAGAGGGTAATTTTAAAATTTTGTAATTATAATTATTATTTAATGATATTTATTTCATATTATGATTTTTAGTGATTTTTAATTATTTTTAAACTATTTAAATTCATGACTTATGATTTTTGGTGATTTACTAGTGAACAGTAGAGACTGCCTACCCTAGAGCCTAGCTATGTGATTAGGGTATTTTTGACATTTTTAGGGTTATTTGAATTTATTATAATTTATTTGAATTTATGGGAATTTTTAGGAATTATTTTGGAATTGTTTGGACTAGGTTGACTTTGACTAGTTTTGACCCTTGTAGACCAACCTAGAAGCTAACCCTAGTTAGTATGGACTTGGTTAGGTTATATGACTCAAGTACAACCTAAGCTAATCATTGGTTTGGTCATTAGACTCTAGTTAGCAATAGGAATTAGAAAGTCATAAGTCATGGCTTATGATTTAGAGCCTTTGGTTAATCATTTAGCATATAGCCTTGTAAGTTGGCCCAAAGCCCAAGACATTTGCAAAACCTAATCCCTAGAACTAGTGGCCGACCACCTTAACTTTATGGGGATCACCACCCTATATAATCTCTCCTAAAATCTAGGATTGCCTCTTTCTTAGGAAGGCTCAAGTTTAAGGAGATTAGTTTCCTATTGTATTTTAATCCCTAGAACTCCATTCCTCTTCCTTTTTCATTCTAATTTATTCCATTAGGTTCTAATATACCTATTCTTGCTGTTGTTAAGGTTCCATCTCAGTTTGATGTGATTTGAGTGGATTGGGACATCAAGACAAGAGCTATTGATTGGGGATTTTTTTTGAAAGTTCAACAATAGGTAACTTTCTCATTTCTCCATGAAATTTCATTTTGTCTTCATGATTAGGAAGCCCTAGGGGTCCCCTAAGTGTCTGCATTGGTTTCGTGTCGGGATTCGTAAGTTTTGTGTCCATTTGGACACGTATCAGGGGTAGGACGTAGGTGTTTGTCGAAATGCCACTGAGGGCATTTCCATTATTTTTTTGAAAAGTAATTGATTGGAAAAATAGGTTTTATGGTTGCTTATGGATTTCTTGTGTCGTGATGTGATTTTCATGTCGTGTCGGGACACGAGGGACACGAGTACACACGGGTGCACACACGCGCGCGAGCGCGGTTGGCTCCCCTGCTACCACGTGTCTCGTGTGCCCTGCACACAGCACGTGGACACGCCAAAATTAGTATGGACATGGGGGCAGTGTCTGCGCACACTTCCCCAAAGTTTTAGGGCACCTCATTTTGTGTCGGACACGGAATCGAGGCTGCACTGGTCACACGCGTGCACCGCGTTCAGACGAGTCGCGTTCTGATACGCGAGTCGTGTCCACTCTGGACACGACATAGTCGTGTCGTGTTGGGTCCTATTTGTAGCCTGACACGTGGGCTACACGTGGGCATGACCACGAGACCCTACGTGTCGTGTGTCGTGTTCTATGGACACGTGCACGTGTGCACGACACTGTGCAACACTGGGTGCACCCCATGTGTTTGCATCGTGTTAGACACGCCTGTGTCGTGTTTTATGGACACGTGAGGACACACAAGACACGTGTACACATGCTTTATTAATTACCAACCATTATTAGTGAGTTTTATGTTGGATTTTGGGGTCGAACCATTGAATCTCTATAGGGGACTGATACCCGACTGTTGCACATTGGCTGGGTGTATTTTTTCTAAGTTGTGTTATTTTTCCTACTGATTTTAATCATGATAAATAGTTGTTTGATTAGCCTACATGTGTTAGAGTTGTAGTCCATGTTAAAATTCGAATTGTGTGAGGCAATGAGTTGATTTTGGTTTAAATTGTTTTTAACTGTCAAAATGGGATTTGATTTGGGGGAAATTGATATATTAAACTGTCAATTAATTTCCTGTTTTCTAACTAATGTTAATTTGCCAATTTGATCCATGTACCTGTGTATTAGTCTACTATAAGATTGTTTACTGAATTGGTTGGTTTAGGACTTGAATTTATAGAGGTATATATACACAAATGTTGAACAACGGTCACATGAATTGATTTCTTTTTCCTTCTAACTGAATGTGTTTCTATTCCTTTTTGTTCACTGTTTTGTTCCTGTTAGATTTTGTTTAATTGTTAATAACATGTTTAGGTGATGTTTTAATCTACTAAACTTCTAATACCATGTTTAGGAATGTTAGGAAATCACTAAGGCATTCACTGTTGAAGAGAAATTATGTTAACTGTTAAGTAAAACCTGGGATTTTCATTTCTTGAGTGCCACATTGAATAATGCATACCTTCCTATCAATGTTTCCTGCACATGTTACACAACACATTGATTCTTATTCCTATGTTTATAGAAAACCTGAGATGAGCTACCATATGGAATCTGAGAACTATATTGGTATTTAAATGATTGATAAAAACCTGAGAACAATTCACTATGGCCCTATTCCTGAGAATTTGTTTCCATTTCAGTTGCACAGTCATATATATACACTGCCTACATTCCTGTCATGATTAGATATCTGAGATTTGTGTAGGTTAAATGTTGATTTCTTCCTCCTATTTTCCTGAAATCTAAACAACTTACATGTTAGCAAGTCACTGTCAATTCAATCCTGAGTTCACTGTACACACATACATCCCTGTCTTAAATTCCTGCACACTGAAATCCTATTTTCCTGAATGTTCATGTTATTTAGAACTCAAACCTATGTTCTTTGAAAACCTGAGAGTATGGGGGAGTGAATGGAATGTTGAAACTGATATGTGAACTGGAAATGAAATTCTGAATTTTTCAGGATGTTAGAACCAACCTCAGTCCTGAAAACCTGAGAACATTGGCTTCTAAACTGATTTTTCCTGTGCTAAGCTGAGCCTATCACTCACTGTTTCACACATATAGACACTCTCACAGTTCCTGTGCACTGTTTTCAGTTTCACACATTGTTCTTACACCACACACACACACACTTTTCTCTCTCTCTCTCTTCACTGTTTTTATTCCTGCACACAACTGAACACCCTCTCACATAACACACACATTTACTCTCTCTCTCTATATATATGTAAGTAATGTATGCATGTAATAGATATTATATGTATATATGTCAATCTTGTAGTGTAGCTATATACATTAATGTATATATAGTATTTTGAGCCTAGGTATATATATAATATATATATAAATATGTGATGTTCCTAATGTACTGTATTATAGACTATATGTAAAGTATTTAAATCAATAGGTGTAATGATGAATGATGTTAGACTTGTTGAATGTATTCTAGTTATAGCTAGTAGCTATGTTGTGATATAGCTAGTATAGGCTTGCATAGCCTTGTAAGGGTTTGTGCTAGCTAGTGTAGGTTAGTTTAGACTAGTATAGACTAGTTTGGCCTAATTTAGACTTGGTTGACCTAGTTTGACTTCTAGGGTTGACCAGAGTTGACCAAGAGTTGACTTTGGCCTAGATTGACCTAGAATCATGTAGAATGCATAGTAGGACTTCATTATACCATTTTGGACTTGTTGTGACTTGTGCTGTTCTGATTAGGAGCCAGACACCACTCCTCGGACAGTACTTTCATATCGGACACTCAGATACCAGGCGAGTACATTCTCTGATCGTTTCATACTTGTCACGACTTATATTCTCGCTCTAGATTACTTTTACTTGATGCTGTCACGTTATCATCACGGATTGGTACTATACGGATCTCTTCTTGGGATGTTATTCCCCTTAGCGGGCGTATCAGATACTTTATGACATGTGTTTCATGTACATCATGTATTCCTTGCTTCTGCGTTATTCATGTACACTCATGTTCTCTCATGTTCTTTCATGTACGTTCATGTACTCTCATGTTCTTTCATGAACGCTCATGTTTCCTCATGTGTTTCTTGTATAACCAAAACATCATGTCCGTAACGTAACTTGAACGGATCCTTGTGTATTGATTGTGGGTAGGGGTGAGTATAAATGGTCATGTGATTTACCCACCATGTTCACTCTGTTACTTCCATGTTTTATCATGTACAACCTAAGCCAATTACATGCCATCTCATACTCTAAATCACTAGTCACTTACAGTTCTTACTTATCATGTATATATTTCCAGTTATCAAATATCTCTCATGTTTTTATGTACATCTTCTTACAGCGTTTCATGTATCTTACTCTATTGCTTGCTTTATATTTCCTGACATGATATGAACTGCATGAGATGTATTGTGCTCGCTCCTGTCCTGACTGGACCTGTTGAAAATATTACAGAGGACGAGGAGGAGGCATGTCTGGACACTTTCTACGGGGCAGCCTTAGATGACACTTGCGAGCTGGACCCTCAGGAGGACCCAGCTCTAGCTAAGGACATCACACCCATTGCCTAGACTAGTTTAGTTAGGCTTATCTTATTTTATGTAGTCTTGAGACATGTTTAGCTAGACTTATCTTCTGTTCAGAGATGTTGAGTTGTATATATTCTTTCATATTATGTAGCTGAGTTGTACCTCTGGATATTTGATGGGATTATCTTAGACTATTTTATCATCTATTTTTCTCGAGTTCTATTTCATATCGTGCTATCTCTTCCTTAGTTGTGATTGAGTTCATTACTGCTATGTCACCCCCATTCGGGGAGTATAAACTGTTTAGAGAAACATTGTTAGATGATTGACCTAGGACAGCGTTCTACCGCCGATACTGCGGCGTAGGCTGGATGTTGTTACGTTCTCGTACCCTCACAGTGGGTGCGGGTCGTGACACCCTTCCCTCTCCAGAGCTCGGCTCCACCCGAGCCCTCCGGCCGACCCCAACTCCGGCGCCTGACCCACGCGGCCCTGCCTCCCGCCAGCCTCGCCCGACACCGCCGACCCGGCCACGTCCCGACGCCGCCCTCCGCCGGCCCGACCAGCCCGGCACCGCGCCGCCCCAAGGCCGCGCCCAGCCGGCCGATTCCGCGGCTGCCCCGACCCCGCTCCGGCCAAGCCCAGGCCGCGCGCCCCCGGCCGCCCCGTGCCCGATCGCGCCCCAGCGCCTCCTGCGTCTTTCGGCCGTTCCCCGCAGTGCCCTAGCCCAGGTGCCCGCCGATTTTTCTCCGACAATTTCGGCCAGACCTTGCCCCGATTCCGCGCGCGCCTTCCGCCTGCGTCCCGCTGTTCCAACAGCGCTGTCCAGCACTGTTCCGACGATTTCCGCTGTTGTCCGCGAGTTTGGGACTTTTCCAAGTCCGCAGGAACGTGGTTTTCCTTCTCTATTTTTGCATCTGAGAGCTCTAGCCGAGCAACCCAAGGTATATCTCGTGTCTCCGTGTCCCTACCTTAGTGTCGATGATGATACGGTCCCCGATCCCGTTACGGGATTCGGTTTAGGCGATTGTAGTTTCGGATTTTCCGAATTTCATTTCAGAATAATTCGGTTTTGTGGATTCCGGTTTCCCGAACTTTATTTCGGGGTTTTCGAATTTATTTTGGGAGTATTCTGTGGTTTTGGCTGCAAATAATTATGATGTGTTTTCGGCTTGGATATTTTTTTGCGTGGAATATTATTGTGGATGGTTTGGGTTGTTTTCCTGGTTTGGGATATTATTTATGTTGACTTTTGGCACCGTCCCAGGATTGGGTTGTCCCAATTACAGAGGAGATGCTGTCCAAATTTTCGGGAAAGTTTTCAAAAATAAAGTATTTTAAAATGGGATTCTATTTTCAAAATTCGGTATTTTGCAAACGGATTACGAAAGTGGTTTTGTCGATTTAAAAGTGAAATTTTGGAGTTTCGTGTCCCCGATTAGGCGACGACCGTATCGGTCGAATGAGCCTCGGCGAAGCGCAAATGCTACAGGGTTCCTGTACGTTGAGGCGCTAGCCAGCAACATGATATTTGGACCAAGTCTGAGACGCATTTTACAACTACATTTATATTTATAATTATTTTTAGAACGGGTACTGCTGTTAGTATTTTTGGTGCAGGGCTTCGGCCTACTGTTTGGACCGTTCGCGGCACTCAGAGCTCGCCTAGATGATTAATTAATTTATGTAAAAATTTGTAAAGGGCATAAGTCCAGTTTTCTATTTTATTTTGCTGTGACCCTGTATTGTGTAGTTTAGGTTTTTACTTTCTTTTCTGAGTTAGTTTTCGTTATTAGACGCTTAATTATAATTTGGATATTAATTATTTTGTATAAAAATTAATAAGGATTTTCACGATAAATTAACTTGAATAAAATATTGGTAAGAAAACGAAGTCCATGTTTTATCACTAAAAGGAAAATCTAGTTTTTTTTATATATATTTTAAAATACAAAATTTTGCCAAATTAACCGGTAATTGCCATTTTTCTAATTAATTAAATAACCGACTTATTTAATTAAAATAATAACGAACGTAGATTGCGACGTTAGACGATTTCCGGTAGATTAATTAATAAACTTAAAACTTGACTAGGGTTTACTTCTAAAGATTGTAACTAGCACACCTAGAATGGTTTCATTATGGTTCTAAGCCAAGGTTCTCAACTGTAGGATCTCGGAGACGAACCTGACATCCTCCTCGATACCGACTTTTCCGATCCAGTCAACTAAACAGAGGCAAGTTACGGTTATGTGTCACGACCCGCTCCCGAATAACCGGATACGAGTCGGACACGTCCAGCCTTTGTTGTTAGACACAACAAAGTAAGCTGTACCAATCTAGGGAAACTAACCAGATAATATGAACATGAATGAAATCACAGCATCTATAAATGTGTCCCAACCAGAGTAAAATACAACTCAGAATTATTACATTCCAACAAATGAAAGAAGTCTGCTAGTCTCAATACATGGAAAATAATAGGGAAAACTAAGAAGCTCTAGGCTTCTGCAGCCTCTAGGTCACAAGCAGCTCCAGCTGGCTCAGCAAGGAAAGCAGTATCCTGACCATAGTAAGTGTCGTACAGTGCCTCCAACTCACCTGCAACATATCCTATTCAGGAGCGGAGCAAGTACAATTCTAGGTAATGAACAAGACATCATGATATGAAAGTACGAGAAAACATGGAAAGTACAGGAAAGAACAGGTGAATAAGTACATGAAAGAAACAGTGTGTAAAGTACATGAAAGAACATAATATGTAAGAACATAAAAGAACATGATATGTAAGCACCTGAAAGAACATGATATCATGGAATCACAGAAAATAAGTACAAGGTATATCTCCTGAACATGTGTATACTATATTTGAAATATAACTAAGTATGTGACCGGTTAGGGTACGCACATGAAAGCACATGAAAGCACATGAATGGTACGGCTTAGGACCCGCGTGCACGATACGGGGTCTAAGCTAAACACACCCGAGTTGTTTCTTGGGATTGGTCACATAGATAGTATATTTTCCTACCCCAGGTACAAGTAATAAGAACAAGGAACATGAGCACCAGAAAGTACATGACGTGTTGCAATGTGTTAATCAAGAAAGCACAGGATATATAGTGAAATGCACAAGACCGTAGAGTGTACTTGCCTGGCTCCAGAAAAGTACAAGTAGGCAAAAGAGCTAGATATCCTCCTGTATATAACAATGATGTGTACAAGTGGGTCAATAAACAGGCTAATTCTAATTGGTTATCAAAAGATTCTAATCACGATTAATTTCTAATAAACCTTAGTTTCTAGGGTTTCCTATAGAGTATCAATATTACTTACTATATTCTAGACTAGCAAGAACTTTAAATAATACTAAATACATGATTTTTCTATGAGACAAATGTTTCAAAAAGTAAACTCTTAAACAATGGTAGAGGTTTCTTAAATCCTAGTTTAAACCTTAAACTCAAGGAGCCATGGATCATGTCAATTGGTTCACATTCCTATAGGTGAATAATACACACACAGAGGCAACATATCATCACCTGTATTGTAAAAATACTCAGGGCTTCTCCCTTCTATGTGCAGTCACAACTGCACACACATCCCTGCCATCTCCCTAAAGCTCCTACTCACAGAAACCTACTTCCCTTCTCTGTTTGCAAGACAACATAAAATGTTCTATGTGTTTCACTAACTGTAGTACAATTTCTAGTTTCAAAATCATTAGGGAACTACCCTAAGTACAAAGTTAGACACTGGTGTGATTTAGTTCAGTTGAAACTGAACAACCAGTCCAGTTCTAACATAAACTTTCTCAGTGAAACCTGAGTTGTTCTCAATGAAACTTGGGGTAGTGTTCAAGTTAATCTTGAACTCTAATCTCATAAAAGATGGGTAAACTATATTAGGCTATACAGGAATTTACCCAACAACTAACTAAACATTTCACTCTCATTCCTGGACAGGTCAGTCCAATTCAACAGGGTTCAGCCCAGCTTATACAACATTAGTCATCATTCTAAACTAAGCTTTCACTCACTGATCTGCCAGGGAGAGTTAACCATCAGTCCAAAATGTGAAAATCATGTATCATGTCAAATATGTACTCAATATCATATCACATGTTTTAGGAATGCCTAAACAGAAGTTCCTGTCTTGGTCTTTAATATTCTAATACCAACCATTATGAGTTCAAGACTTAGTTTCCTATCCAAATTCAATGCCAGTCCAATACCAAAACATAAACAGCCTATAGCAGGGATTATCAAACAGTCCCAAGAACACAGTTCAGTTAAGAACATAATGGCCTTCACTTAAAGTATTTAGTTTAAACAAAAAATTAGGAATGGACATCTATGTAAAGTTCAGTCCTGTAATGGACTGATACCATCAATCCTGAAATGACAATCACATCCACACTATTCTAACTTAACCAACAGATGACTGTTAAATGGTTGACAGTCACATCAAGGATGCTTGTAGGTTAGATCAATGGGTCTTCTCTAACATCATTGACAAACGAAGTTCCTAAATTAATGACAGGAGAGTCCAACATACCCAGGTTACATTACCTATCAATACTCCTTACCAATAAGCATTGGCTCCTTTAGCAACCATGTTATCAGTTTAAAAATGAAAATCAGTACAAGACCTGACTGAAATTGATTCCCATATCAAGCTTGACTGAATTTCAGCATTCAAGAGTAACTCATCTCAGAAATCACTTCTCAGTCCAGTCTACAGTCCAAAACAATAGTCCTATTGGCAACCTACAACCAGTCCCATTTAAACTAATGTAATTTAACTACCACATAACCTAACCACAGTTCACAAATGTAATATTCCAGTTATAAAGATCCTAGTCCACAGACAAGTAATGTACTGCTCAGGTTTTGATATTCCTGCATTTCTGCCCTCTTAAAACTAAGTCAAAAGTCTCACAAGATTATCCACATCCGATTTATCCTAAGGAACTTGCCTATATCAGTCATAGAATCAACCATGATCATGACATCCTAAAATGAATATCCATCTTAAATCATTGAATCAACACATGAATAGAGTTATCCTAATTCATCTTGATACCCCTGCTAACACTCTCTTGTATTCGAACCATATGTAATTAGAAATCATGATAAGGAAATGGTTTCATGGAAAAGCAATTTAGTAATCTACACATCCATAACAATCAGTGATTCTAAATTAACCACATTAGATAGGCACAACTCAGCATGAACAGAGTGATGTCTGAACATAATGCTAACCTATACTCTATTCAATCTTGGGGTCGAATTAAACTATAGATTTGTAGTTCAAGTTTAAAGAAGATTACCTGAAGTTTTGACCACTGGATCAGGTTGAATTCAGCTGTCAAACACAGCCTTCTCTCGAACTGGAATTCTGGTGTAAACCTATCACACATTCCACGAAATAATTGGTCTTAGAATAATATAATTTCCATAACCATCCTTCCTCTGTTCTTTCGAAGTCTATGAGCAAAGATTGATTTAAACAAGAGATCTATTCTAGCTATCAATTTCCAGAAACTTAGAGAATTTGATTAATATCCTAATTCAGTCATGATCCCTAAGATCGAAGAATCAGGAAGCATGAGTTTACATTTACTTACTCAATCAAGGTGTCTGAATGTTTGTGAGATGATCAACCCTGTCAATCAAGATTTGCACCCTCAGAATAAAAAGGAATCGATCCAAATTACAGCAGATCTGAATCAATGAAAATGGATGATACCAAATAATTTGATTTGATATAAATTGATTCTAAACAATTCGAGAATTCGAACTCTTACCAACACATTCATCAGTCGATGAAGAACAGCAAGAATCAATGTCAAAGATTCAATCGATCGATCCAGAAATCAAAAGGTTCCTATTATGATTTGCACAAAGAGAAGGAACGATCAACTAGTGATCAACTTCATTCAGAAAGTCCACAATCGCAAGGTTCGAAACTCACCACAGCTAGTCTTCACGTCGAGTCGTCCAACGTCGATGATCCCCGCAGCCATGGCCGTTCCTTCTTCTTCCTCAGCTTCTTCTTCTTCCTCTGGTTTAGAATTGGAAGCAAATGGGTGGAGCTCTGCTCTGTGGAGACTTGGAAAGGAAGAAAGGTTTCTAGATCTGAAAGGAATGGAGAAGAATGAGGGTGATGGCTGCTTAAATAGGTGGTTAGAGAAGGGTAGGAAAGGAATTTGGCGTGCTCAGAATCGTCGTTCTGTTATTCCCCACATGGTCGAGGTGGTGGTGGCAGTTTGAATTTTGAAAAATTAAAGGAAGACAACAGAGGAAAAGAAGAGTAATAGCTTAAAAGGATTTAGAAGGCTTATTAAGTCCTTGGTTTTAGAATGACTCTAGGTTCCTGCCATTCAAGAAGGATGGGCCTAGGTTTCCTGTTAGGACAGAAGAATGGGCCTAGGTTTAGCCCATGGATTTAGTTTGGTTTGGAATAGTTGTTTTAAGAAAACAATTGGAGAATTTAAGGAAGAAATTAATTATCATTAAGGAATTTATACATGAAAATGATTTTTTGAAAAAAGTGAGGTTACATTATGTTTTCTTGTATTTTATTTAGTAATTGTCTAGCTGCATGTTTAAACCACATTGCTACACGGAACCCTCTCCTAGGGTTCAGATATTGATTGATATTGATTGTGGGGATTGGGGGAATAGTGTAACATTTATGGCCAATACCCCCCTATATTGAAGGATTGTGCGAGCTTACCCCTCTTACACACGGGGATAAGCCGTATCGCGTCGCTAGAACGCTATTGTATAACCCAAGCCGGTCATAGACGATTACACATTCAAATCATATTGTTTTTAATCGTAGAACTACTGAAAAATATTGTTTCAACTGTTTAACCTGCACTTTTCCATTATTATTTGAAATATGCGATACATATTTGTACTTGCTCCCTCCTGACTGGAGACCACATTTTTAGGTGACATTGAGGATGCTGAGCTATTATAGCTACTATGACCCGGTTTTGTACCCTGTGGTGTTGCCGGAGTCCCCCTTGGAGGACGCAGGACCTGAGGCCGACGAGCCGACCACTTAGCTAGTCGTTTCCAGTTTTCTAGTTTTGTTGTTTTGAAATTTTTGTTAATTTTGAATTCAGCAGTTTATTTTAGTTCTTTCATTTCCAGTTGTACTTTTCAATTGTTGAATAAAAGTTTTAAAATTTTCGTATATTGAGTTGTGATAAATGTATAGATGTTGTTGTGAATACTTGCATATAGAACAGCTTACTGCCGCCGTCTCACAACGGTGCAGGCTGGGCATGATCCGATTCGACCCAATTATTTGGGATCGGGTCGTGATAAAGGGTGCGGCGGTCAAGATGAAAATTTGTGCTTACAAAGCTATCTGAGATAGGCTTCTGACAAAAGAAAGATTCATCAGATTCGGAATACAAGTGGAAAGCGCTGGATGTGTGCTGTGTGGGGGTGCAAATGAGACGAGAGATCATCTCTTTTTCCATTGTCCTGTGGCTAATTTTATATGGAAACAACTGTGCTCGGAGCTAAGTAACACTTTTTTTACTGATGCAGGAATTCATGACATAATTGTGGCTTTATCTACAGTAAAGAGTCAGGACCCAGTGCTGTACAGGAAGGCTAGGAGTCGACTATTATCTGTAGTCTGACATGTCTAGTGTCACGCCCCGACCCAGAATCACTCGAATCATCGTCCTCGCAGGGGGGCGTGATGCCGCACGAGCCTGGAGTTGCGCTCGTGCAAGGCAAGATGACAAGTTCTCAAATGGTTATCTTTTGATTCGATATTTACAACGATAGGAAAACAGAGTATACGAAACAATTCTCTTTATTGATATTCGAAACTGAGATTACAAAGGCTTTTGATAGCCTAACAATATATGCCAGATTGGCTACAACACTCAGGTTCTCTCTTGCCCACAAAGGATTTCACCGTTCCATACATCATGCCTTCTATATCTCGGCCGCATCAATCCAGCTGCGTAGTCCGAGCGTCAATGCGATCGCACGCTTCAATGCGCTTCGGCATTCCGAGCCTCAACACGTTCAAGCAATGCTTCGCCGCGAGCCATCCATTCCCTGCACCCTGCATGAAGCTGGTGGGGGATCAGTACGTTCGTCCTCGCATGTACTGAAGCAAAGATCATCTTTCCAAACCGACATTTTAATCTTTACGTTGAATCATGCAACTTAGCTTATGATCTTGCTATGTTCTCCTTAGGGTCAATTTCATGGCAACTTTGAAAGCGTAAAGCATTTATCATAGCATCATGTTATCATATTGAATAGACAAGCAAACAAGCAATCTCGTGTTTGATTCGTGGCACGACTTACCAAGTCGACGCACTCGCCCTTGCACCGACGCAAGGTGAATACGCCGTAATCCTTCCCTGTCATGTTATATGTGCATCTCTAAGCAGGATCTCTATGCAGGACGCATACGCGCCTACACTTTAAATCCATCGTTCCTTAACTATATGAAGGCCGTTGGCGTATCCGCGCCGGAATGGACTAAAGGAGTTCCTTTCTTTTCTCTCCTTCTTTTCTCACTATTTGGTTGGGCTGCCCGGTGTTTCACGGGTTGGGTTACAATCCCAAAACAACCGAAACGTTTCTGCTGCATACCATCATTTGCGGCTTTTCCCATCTAGTTTGATGTGCGCCTACAAAGATTATTCGAATCCCTCCGCGGCCAATCGGTTCCGGGGCACATCCGGTATCTATCCGTTTGGGGGAAACACTCATGCACGAGTTATTATCACATTAATCTCGAGCCCATTCCAATCGACCATGCAACGCCCTATCATTCAAGCCATCAAATTCAAACAACCAAACATAGTCTTGAGTCCGAGACTCAGACTTATCATCTCGCGTCTCTTTCGTTAACTTTCTATGTTCTTACGTTTCTTGCTTCGTTTCAATGTTTCAATGGCATCGTGCCTCAACTCAATGCTCGTCAACCGAACGACCCGAAGGTCTTGAACACCTTTCGAGGCACCATGTCATATCCGACAGTTCTGCCACATTCATGCCACAACTGTATTCTCTCACAACGAAGCCATCTTTTATTATCCCGTGCACGTAGGCACGTTCCGACCATATTCCCATATTTTATAACTTAGCATTCAATGTTCGGGGCTCGCGCGCTCGTCTATTGTCTTTCAATGTTCTAGCCGTCTAACTCGTGCAGCAAAGGCACGGTATGGTTCATGCACTAAGGCACTTGCCGATTACAGTTATCCCATATTTTTGCGGCTTGCGCATCGAGGTGCTCGCCTTAGCGATATCCAATGTCCCATAGCGACTCGTGCATATTGATGCACGTTTCATTTCAATTGTTCTAACTTAGTGTTCGACTCACACTATGATTTTATCTCCGATCGACCACGCCCGTGGCGTCGATAGGTTAACTTTAGCATACAATGATATATTTGACTTATCGAATGAAGGAGTAAAAAGAAGTCAATCCTCCCACCTTGAGTCGATATGCCTTCGTCGTCTCGTCGAGCCGATGCGGCTCGATTCCCTAACTTTGTTGCACGGCCACTCTCCTGACTTAGCCATTCGAGCACTTCGTGCTTTATTGAATCATTCATCCGATTTGTCTTAGCGTGCCCAAGTCTCGGCCCGTCGTAAGGCGACGATTTGATTTCGCGGACTCCTTACTAAATATTACAAAAGATCGACCTCTAATATTTTTTCGTCAAAGTATAACCTGCACACGAAACCAACTAAAATCAATACTTGCTTCGATTCGGACTTGCGCCTTGGTCGATTCGATTTCTTAGAATCTTCGAGCCGATTCAATGCACTCATCCTTCGGGGCAACGCGGCGCTTCGCATCGATTCACTCGATACATTCTTAGGGACAAGGCAACTCTTCGCATCGACATGTCCGATGCATTACTCGGGTCGACGTAACTCTTCGTATCGACTTAGTTCGATGCGTTGCTCGGGACAACTTAACTCTCGTATCGTTTTTCATTGATACATTCCTTTGGGTCAACGCGACTCGCTGAGTCAACGTTTCAGCGTAATGCGCCGTGCGGAGCGGGACATTACAGAATATACCACTCAAAACAAGGTTCGCCCTCGAACCAAAACCAACACTCCGACTAAGTGTTTTATAAATCGTTTCACGATCTCGCCCCACAAATGATGTTCGATTTCATAATATCTCGCAAGCTTTTCACTAGTATTTCAAAGTCATCCCTGCAGCTCGATTTGAATTTGGATACAACTCGATTTGGATTCGTACCTATATTCAAGGCGTCCCGAAGATATGTGTATTTCGACCAAGTCCAGTCGTAGCAAATTGGAACAAAGCTGACAGGTAAATTTCAATCCTATGCTTGCCATCTCGTACTCTCGATCGGACTTATCCATAGTACTTGTTCTCGCAATTTTATTACATAACGCTATGCGATTCAAAATCGCATTTCTCATTTCGTATGTTTCATATGGACTACCAACTCTATGCGTCGCGTCAAGCCGTCGCGCATCCAATCACAACGAGTCTCCGCAACGCCTTGCGTTCGACGTCGCTGTCCAACTATTTCCGAAGTCTCGCTTGCAACTTGTCTCGATACGATTTTCTTTGTTGACTTGCAAATGCATCAACATTCAGGGCTACGCCCGCTAGGTTACTTTCCAAGGCACCGTGCTCAGATTCTTCCGACGCAAGTTTAAATTGACATTGCACAAAGGCCACAATCTATCCGACACGAAAGTTTACATCAAGGCGATGGTGCTCAACGCAACGATCGCCTTGACACGAATGTCTTAACGACGCGTCTTACATTCAATTTTCTAATGAGTAGGAATTCATTAGCCAAATTCCCAACTTATCCGTCTCGCAACATCGAACATAATTTCGATTCACGCAAGCTCAATTGCAAGGTGAATCCGAATCTAACGACATGACTCGTAAGCCATTTCCTTATCGTTCCCTCTCGTGCATAGCACGTTCCTCGCAATCGCCTAGACTTATCATCAACATGCACCGTATTATATTTGTTATCGGTGCAATCCCATATGCGATATCGCATGGGTCATCTTACGGTCTGCAGCATTCAATTTGATTTGGCGGTCAAGTCTTCTAGGGTCAGCTGCCCCGAAGCTACGCTCAAAAATTATGGATCATTAACGAAGGACAGTTTACTACGAACCATGCTATATCTTATTTCGGAGCCAAATCACGTTCCGACATAACCATTTCTGTACGACTATCCAATCCGCACATAACCATTTCTATCGGCGCAACTGATGCGCAACTATCCTCCGAGTCAAATCATGCACTGCCGTCGATGATTCCGCAATTTACGAAACATCTACTCGCATCAAGTTCGAGTCTATCTTATTCACGGGTCGACACACGAGATGCTATACGCATCGAGCAATCGTCGATGACTTATAGTCTCGTCTTTGATCAATCACAAAATTTACGATCAACCAAGTTCGTTCATTCTCGTATCCTTACTTACAAAATTTTGATAGCGCAGGGCATACTCCATTTTGTATTCCCACATCGTGCTTATGTTTCCTTGCATATCGATCTTGATAGTTCATATCAATTTCGATAGCAAGAGGGTCGACTTCGAATCCGTTTCAACGTCAACTTAACTCGCATCGCATACATCCAAGTTTGCAACAAACTTTTCCATACGCATCGAATCATTTTTTGATTCACCGCATACCGCTATACTTTGATCGCGTAACCGAGTTACCGATTATCCAACATCGTGCCCTCGGGTTATACAATCTCGCCCTCTAAGTTTCGCGTGTTTTCAGTCGTACTCAAATGAGTGTCGCCGTAACGTAACCAACTATTTCTTAGGTACGATTACTCACATCAACCAACTCTTTACCGAAGTCGCACATCGTACGATTCGATTACAATTTGCATCGCCTATTATTTCTATCGAAATCGCAAGTCGTGCGATTCGATTCGCCTCGCTCAACATTTCTATCGAGATCGCAAGTCGTGCGACTCATTTGTAAGCTCGAGTATTCCTTTTCCGTCGATCCGATTATTGCGTCAAGGCATAATCGTTTTGCTAGTCTCGGTCGTCCGACCGACTTATCATTCTCGTCCGACGTATCGTTCGTTGATACGAGTCTCGCCTTATCATCCCACCCGAATTTCGAAGAACACTTGCATCAACATACCGTCATACAAATTTTCAATCGAGTCTCGGTACTCCCCCGTCCGTTGCGGACAAACTTTCCGCAATTCTCACAAAGCGTCGATGCAATTTATCGCACAAGTGCTATACCATATACCACTCGAAATCGAGTCATTCATCGCCTACGTGGTATGGCATATACCACTCGGAGTTCAAGCCATTTCCCTCGCGTTATACTTAGTATAGGCCAACGTTCTCTTCCGACTCACGATTTCTGCAGTGATCGTGCTTGATCACAACCGTAACTTCGATTCTATCAAAATTCGACACGATTCGGTTAATGTTCTCGCTTGCCAACATAAGTTTGGTGTGCAACCGAACGATTCGTTCTATCGATTTACGATTTCAATTCTTTCCTTACGTTGTATCTCGTGCAATAATTTATCTGATATGCGTTGCACCCCGTGCAACAAATTTTTACTTTCGATACGTGTTGCACATCGTGCTACGATTTATTTTCGACACTTTTATTTCACTTTGTACAACGATTCATTTCCAATTTCCTTTGCACTTCGTACAACGATTAACTTGATATGCGTTGCACCACGTGCAATGATTTTTACTTTCAATACGCGTTGCACATCGTGCAACGATCATTTCCAACATTTACCGTACCTCGTGCAACGAATTACTCTCGACTTTCCAAGTCAATGCACAATCCGTTTAACACATCGGTATTGGCTATCACTTCTCACTTTTATTTTAACGCATATTCACCATTAACTCGTTGCACTTCGTGCATCGTTTTATTTCTCTTCCAACATGTTATATTGCAACAACAATATCCCAAATCGTATTTCACAATTTGTTACGCTTGCATCAACTAACATTTTACGGCTCGTTGCATTCAATGCAATATACCCCTCGCGACTTTCTTAGCAAATATCGTGTAATTTCCAAAAGACATGCGGCAAAATTACACGATTTATATTAGACTTATTGTATGGAACATCCAGTGCGGCATCGAGTAGAGTCAAGAGTGATATCAAGTGGTGGTGGGCAACTTTTCGAATTGTAATGAAGCGAGCGTCCAGAGGAAATTGAGCCTAGAGCTCTGATACCAATTTGTCACGCCCCGACCCGGAATCACCCGAATTATCGTCCTCGCAGGGGGGCGTGATGCCGCACGAGCCTGCAGTTGCGCTCGTGCAAGGCAAGATGACAAGTTCTCAAATGGTTATCTTTTGATTCGATATTTACAACGATAGGAAAACAGAGTATACGAAACAATTCTCTTTATTGATATTCGAAACTGTAATTACAAAGGCTTTTGATAGCCTAACAATATATGCCAGATTGGCCACAACACTCAGGTTCTCTCTTGCCCACAAAGGATTTCACCGTTCCATACATCATGCCTTCTATATCTCGGCCGCATCAATCCAGCTGCGTAGTCCGAGCGTCAATGCGATCGCACGCTTCAATGTGCTTCGGCATTCCGAGCCTCAACACGTTCAAGCAACGATTCGCCGCGAGCCATCCATTCCCTGCACCCTGCATGAAGCTGGTGGGGGATCAGTACGTTCGTCCTCGCATGTATTGAAGCAAAGATCATCTTTCCAAACCGACATTTTAATCTTTACGTTGAATCATGCAACTTAGCTTATGATCTTGCTATGTTCTCCTTAGGGTCAATTTCATGGCAACTTTGAAAGCGTAAAGCATTTATCATAGCATCATGTTATCATATTGAATAGACAAGCAAACAAGCAATCTCGTGTTTGATTCGTGGCGCGACTTACCAAGTCGACGCACTC
Organism: Iris pallida; assembly: GCA_029216955.1. Lineage (NCBI taxonomy): Eukaryota > Viridiplantae > Streptophyta > Magnoliopsida > Asparagales > Iridaceae > Iris > Iris pallida. Next base: position 2,702,023 of record JANAVB010040417.1, read on the forward strand.
GCCCTTGCACCGACGTAAGGTGAATACGCCGTAATCCTTCCCTGTCATGTTATATGTGCATCTCTAAGCAGGATCTCTATGCAGGACGCATACGCGCCTACACTTTAAATCCATCGTTCCTTAACTATATGAAGGCCGTTGGCGTATCCGCGCCGGAATGGACTAAAGGAGTTCCTTTCTTTTCTCTCCTTCTTTTCTCACTATTTGGTTGGGCTGCCCGGCGTTTCACGGGTTGGGTTACAATCCCAAAACAACCAAAACGTTTTCGCTGCATACCATCATTTGCGGCTTTTCCCATCTAGTTTGATGTGCGCCTACACAGATTATTCGAATCCCTCCGCGGCCAATCGGTTCCGGGGCGCATCCGGTATCTATCCGTTTGGGGGAAACACTCGTGTACGAGTTATTATCACATTAATCTCGAGCCCATTCCAATCGACCATGCAACGCCCTATCATTCAAGCCATCAAATTCAAACAACCAAACATAGTCTTGAGTCCGAGACTCAGACTTATCATCTCGCGTCTCTTTCGTTAACTTTCTATGTTCTTACGTTTCTTGCTTCGTTTCAATGTTTCAATGGCATCGTGCCTCAACTCAATGCTCGTCAACCGAACGACCCGAAGGTCTTGAACACCTTTCGAGGCACCATGTCATATCCGACAGTTCCGCCACATTCATGCCACAACTGTATTCTCTCGCAACGAAGCCATCTTTTATTATCCCGTGCACGTAGGCACGTTCCGACCATATTCCCATGTTCTATAACTTAGCATTCAATGTTCGGGGCTCGCGCGCTAGGGCGCTCGCCTATTGTCTTTCAATGTTCTAGCCGTCTAACTCGTGCAGCAAAGGCACGGTATGGTTCGTGCACTAAGGCACTTGCCGATTACAGTTATCCCATGTTCTTGTGGCTTGCGCATCGAGGCGCTCGCCTTAGCGATATCCAATGTCCCATAGCGACTCGTGCATATTGATGCACGTTTCATTTCAATTGTTCTAACTTAGTGTTCGACTCACACTATGATTTTATCTCCGATCGGCCACGCCCGTGGCGTCGATAGGTTAACTTTAGCATACAATGATATATTTGACTTATCGAATGAAGGAGTAAAAAGAAGTCAATCCTCCCACCTTGAGTCGATATGCCTTCGTCGTCTCGCCGAGCCGATGCGGCTCGATTCCCTAACTTTGTTGCACGGCCACTCTCCTGACTTAGCCATTCGAGCACTTCGTGCTTCATTGAATCATTCATCCGATTTGTCTTAGCGTGCCCAAGTCTCGGCCCGTCGCAAGGCGACGATTTGATTTCGCGGACTCCTTACTAAATATTGTAAAAGATCGACCTCTAATATTTTTCCGTCAAAGTATGACCTGCACACGAAACCAACTAAAATCAATACTTGCTTCGATTCGGACTTGCGCCTTGGTCGATTCGATTTCTTAGAATCTTCGAGCCGATTCAATGCACTCATCCTTCGGGGCAACGCGGCGCTTCGCATCGATTCACTCGATGCATTCTTAGGGACAAGGCAACTCTTCGCATCGACATAGTCCGATGCATTACTCGGGTCGACGTAACTCTTCGCATCGACTTAGTTCGATGCGTTGCTCGGGACAACTTAACTCTCGTATCGTTTTGCATTGATACATTCCTTTGGGTCAACGCGACTCGCTGAGTCAACGTTTCAGCGTAATGCGCCGTGCGGAGCGGGGCATTACATCTAGAGGGAGCGAAATAGGAGAATATTTGATGGGGTATCATCCTCGATATCCGGTGTCATCAATAACATAAAAGTGGATATAAATTGTATGGAAGATAAGTGAGTCGGTAGGGATTCCAATCCCTTATATGTAGTGGTTGTATGTTGCCCTTATTCTATCAACGAAGTCACCCTATCCGCTTCAGAAAAAAAAATATATTAGTCAATCGGTATTATATATATATATATATATATATATATATATATATATATATATAATACCGATTGACTAATTAAGAATGTGAAGAATACGCGATTCTAAAGGACGTAAACTTTTATTTATTTGTTATAGAGACGATCTAAAGAAACATTTATAACTGAAATTTTTAGCGACAAATAGGGCTCTCAATGACGAGATTTTAATGACGAAAGTTAAGTGACGAAATTGGGCTTTAGTGACAAAATTAGCTTTTAGTGACAAAATTTTGCTTTTACTGACGATTTTTTGTGTTCTGAAAAAAAAATTATGCACAAAATATGCCATTCAGAAGGACGTTTTTGTGCAAAATACGCCCTTCCAAATGGCGTATATCTTGATTTTAAATTTATTAACCGGTTTATCATTTAATACACCTTTTCGACAGATGTTTTGGGTTTCAAAATATAATTTGTGAAAACATTAGGGATTTTTTGACTTTCATCCCACTTGTTAATATGAATTTGTACTTACATCTCACTTTTTAATTTTATTTGACTTACGTCCCACTTTTCGTCACGAAAAGTATTTATTTTGTCACGAAAAATATTTATTTTGTCACGAAAAGTATTTTCGTGACGAAAAGTGGGACGTAAGTCAAATAAAAGTAAAAAGTGGGATGTAAGTACAAATTCATATTAGTAAGTGGGATGAAAGTCAAAAAATCCCTTTGCTCTGGAAGCATTATCAATAAACTTTAATGCTAAATATGTAATTTTCTGTCAGGAAATCTTTCCAGTACTGCACAAACATCTCTCTTCACCTCCGAAGAGAGACTGCTGCCGTATTTTGGATGCAGCACTCACTATAAAAAGCTAAAAATAATGACAATTAATGCTATGTTCCGCAGTCATAGTCCGTGGGCCACGTGTTGTCCCTCCATTGAAGGAAGGCTGCGAAAAAAACCAGGATGTGGGGTGGGTTTCACACGTCGGGCGGGCCAAATATCATTTCTCGGAAAAAAAAAAAAAAAAACATATAAGACACAACCACAAAATCTGCCAACAAAACCATTTATTCTTCTTTTCATTCTTCCTTGCTACAATTTACTTTCATTCTCCCTTGCTACAGTTTACTTTCCCTTTCACTGCTCCCCTCTTGAGCATGGGATCTTATTTGTTAAATTTCTTTCCTTAGGTCATCAGTATGTCCACTCCTGTGGCAGAGTGATCTCAGCTGGGGAAGCAGCAGCTCTGCTGGTTGATGACGCCTTCACCACCTTTTCTTCCAGCTTCTTCCATCCACCTGCATTTCTCATGTTCTGCTGCTGCTGCTTGTTCTTCTTTTCTTGCTGGCCACCAGACCCATTCTTCGCTTCTGTACAAGCAAAAGTTCACTTAGCCCCTGTTGCAAGGACAAATATACAACATAGAGAGGTGGACATGGACACAACCCCTGTTGTTTACACCTGGTTTGTGTCGTGTGTTTAATACGTACTGGAGAGTTTGTGTATCGTGTTTAATATGTGTCCAACATGATACAACACTTATTTTGCTGTGTCCTGACATGTTATGAGTTTCTGTATTGAAAAAAAGAGTGTGTTTGTATTGTATCTGATATATAGTTGAAGCAATTCTTGATATGTACGCGACACTGCAAGAATGATAGGAATAAAAATCGGGAGCGGATCTGCTGTCCCCTGCGTCCCTCTATTATAATTGGGACACCATTGGCACACAAGAAATGGGGACAAAAGATATGCTCCCATAACATGATATTTAATAAAACTAATTTTGATTACAAAAGAAAATTAGTCCGATAACATGATGAAAGTTTGAAACAAGCGCACCGGCATGATTTTTGGACTTCTTGCTTCCTATCTATCAACACAAAATGACTTGTAAATATCAATACTGGAGAAAAAAAAATCAAGACCTAGTATTTTATGAATAAAAATAGGGACATACATACATGTATATATGTTTGCAAGAAAACAAATATATACATAATATTAATAGCCCATAACTAGCTTTATATTGAACAGAAAACAGAGTATCAATGTATCTTTGATTAAATCAATCTAATAAATTCTAAAACGACTTACATTTGATTTCTTGCAAGTCTCGACTAAGTGACAAATTTTAAAGATTCAAGAACCAGACCAGCATTAAAAAAGACTTTAAAAAAATAGAAAAAGAAAAGAAAAGTAAAATGAAATGTATCTGATAACTTGGGAGTAGTCGCTGTAACTGATAACTCTACTGGCGAGCCGTTAGCTTATTTTGATTAGATGTGTATATAATAGTTCACAAAACAACTTACATTTGATTTTAAAGATTTCAAGAATCAAGACGAGCATTAAAAATGGACTTTTTAAAAAAAAAAAAAGAAGAAGCAAATAAGTCTACTTGGCTTTAATTATTGCATGCAAGCAAAATGAGAGGCATGTATTAAAACTTAAAGCAACTCAAAAAATTACTCACTTGGTTTAAACTTGGCCGCATTGTTGCAGTAGGCCACCTTGGGGAAAAAAACTCCTGTCCCGCCGTTGCCGCCAAACCGAACCGGAGCGAGCTGGACCGGCTCCGGTTTCGGCAGAACCCTAGCTACCTGTCGTGACCAAACCCAATATTAATCACTAAACCCCCAAGACAATAACAAAAATTATTAAAAAAAAACCAAAAAATAAAAATAAAATTTCGGAGAACGACACCTGAGTGGCGGCGGTTCTTGGAACCGGGAGGAAAGCACCGATAGCTGGAGGAAACCAAAACCCGCCGGAGGGAGCGGATCCGAACCGGCTCCCCGCAACCTCGAATCTGGTCGCCGGCCTAAAACCCTAAACCCATTAACATTAATTAGCAAAAATAAACGAAAAAAGAAAAGAAAAGAAAAGAATATATATATATATATATATATATATATATATATAGAGAGAGAGAGAGAGAGAGAGAGAGAGAGAGAGAGAGAGAGAGAGACCTGCGCTGTCGGGTTGCGGGTCGGGTCGAGGTACCCGAGAGCGGGGAGCTGGTGGGCCAGGGCCTCGAAGCCGAGGACGTCAGGGATGATCGCCGACGGGAGCCATAGCTCTCCGTCGTCGAGGTTCGGCGGAAACGCCAGCGCCGCCATTGGAGAACCTTCTTCTTCTTCTTCTAGAGAGAGAGAGGCAGTCGAATTTTTTTTTAGAGAGAGAGAGAGAGAGAGGGAGTGGGGGCTGGCTGCGCCTCTGCGCCCACAATATATATACGAGGGAAGGAAAGGGCATTTTCGGCATTCCGAAAATTCAGTAGCGTTAATTTTTTCCCCGCTGTAATAATTAATCAGTAGAGACCCGAAGACGATAACCCATTTTGTACTCGCCTACGTGGGCATCGCCTTTTGTTGACACGTAAGACGGGTTCATGCTTGGCTTCCGATACGCGGATGGCCAAATGTAGAAATAGCCAGCGGACAGATGGATGGTCTATTTGGACAACTGCCACGTGTAGCGGATGCATTTGTCCGATGTGGTAGTCCCGTCACATGAAATATGTTGCTGCAACAGCAACTTATCAAAATCAAGCCCATTTAAGAGTAGTTTTTAAGTTGTTTATGAAGATGCAATCCAAAACTAGGAACTAGGCCCCAATTGGTTATGTATGCAATGGTGGACGTGGTTTTTAAAATAAAAATAAAAATACATTAACTTGGAATTAACGAGACATTGTAGATAATTTACAAGGAAAACAATATAACTTTAGGAGTAAGCTACAAGCCTACAATTTGGCTAATAATTTTATACAAAATAAAGTAAATAATATAGGAACAAATATGCAAATGTTACATGAAAAGAAATTGTGTCGTTCATACCCTCAACTTTTGGTGGGTCCCAGAGAAGCGTTATTGTTTTAGGCTAATGATTAACATGCATTTTTGCCAGTCTATTTTTTTAACATGATTGTTTTCAGGGGAGTGGAACGCGCTACCTCATTCTGATTGGATTAACTTTTATATTAAAGACCAGTAACGGATACGAGAGTGTCTCTGACAGCAAAGTCTTTTCATGTGATCTGTGGGGACCATATTCTTTGTTTTTCGTGTTGTCCTTGTTTATTTTTTTTTCATGTGAATTGACAAATATATCATCTTTTATGAAAAAAAAAACAAGAATTTTAGGATTATTTTACCTTTTGATAATATTCACTAGGGCTACATTTGATTCGCAAAAGCAAGACTTTGGGAAAGAAAAATTATTCATTCCATACGTTTGGGTGCTAAATGAAAGGAGCGGAAAAAAATATAATTTCCAAAGGGGAAAAAAAAAAGGAAGAAAATGGTTCCCTTCACCCACCGTAACGATTCACTTTCTTCCCAATTTTTTGTATTTATTACAAAATTTTAAGACTAAACAATCTCTTTTTAAAGGTATATTGTGACTAACTGATTATATTATTAATCTTTCCAAACATCGAAAAATAATAATAATAATAATAGAAATTATAGTTTTTAATACCCATAAAAATAGGAAAGAATTGAGTTGTTTTTCTTTCTGTGAACCAAAAAACGTAGCTACAGGCAAGAGGCAAGAGGAAACTCTATGCAAACAACTAAATAAAATCTTGCATCCCAACAAGAATTTTTTCTGGTTTTTAAGGACTTTGTTATTTGCATGCTATGAAGCAATAAGTAGTAATTATGTTTAGTTGCTCCAAAATATTGTGCATAAATACATTAGTTTAACCCTAATAGTTTTGTGCGAGTTCGGGGGGTTTGATTGTCCTAGCCGGACCATAGGTCACATCTTAATTGTTCTATAGATAGGAGTTGTCCAAGTTCAAAATCTTGTCAGACTTACCTTTAGGTTGGTCCTGTACGGGAAAAACCTAGTAGTTCTCTCTTATTTGGTAATTCTGAGATTTCATGGTTCATATGAACTTAATGTAAATTTCAATATACTAAAACATGGATTTGCCAATGACATGAAGTCGTCAGAAAGTAATGGGAATTAATCTCACTGCAAACAATAATGATAAGAGCCTCTAACGTGACAATATTTTCGTGCTAAGAAAATTTTTTTATCACTATATGGGAAGTACAAAATGTTTCCTTCTATCCAATAAATAAAAAAATAGAAAAGAAAACAATAAGGCTTTCTCCTCTTCTAGCTTGCTACTTCATTCAAAAAGAAAATGTGCCTTCGAATGCTTATTTGAACTAATAATGGTTCACGAAAACTAGCACATTAAAAATTGTATTTATTGATCTACTTTAAATGCCAAAAATGACCACTAATTGCTTAGTAGGAGGGATTAGTTAGATACTTTATTGATCTACTTTATTAAAAAAAAAGAGCTAGTTACTTTATACTATACTAATTGCTTAACGTGGATGTATATCACAAGGGTTATCTGTCACGCCCCGCTCCCATAGGAGCGATCGTCCTCGCTAAGGCGTGATGCCGCACGGGCCTAGGTTGCGTCCGTGCAAGGCCAAGTCCAGAAACGGCCGATTTGAGTCTAGGCCACATAGTCGCACAGAGTGTCCCCATTTGCAGCGGAAGTAAAAATGAACACAAGTAGAAGCAAATCCAAATCTCTTTATTGAATTTCAAGAAGTTTACAAGCGGCGCTAGGCCGATATTACAAATCGCTCAAGCTCTCTCTCTGAAAACATAAAAGGCGTGCCAAGTGGCTTACAACATGGAATGATACATGGCGATGTTCCGATACATTATGTCCTGTATAGGGTGCTTCAGCTTCTTGCAACGTTCCAAGGCCCCAGAGTTGGCTCCGCGCCTTGACACGTTCGATGGAAGCTCCGCACCCGCCGGCGTCTCCTGCTATCCTGTAAGCATACTGTGGGGTTATCAGTACATTGTTATGCACTGGTGGGGAGGCTAGCTCGCCCACAATGCCATCATTACCAAACACGTTGCATTTACTTTCGTGCACCGACTATCATTCATTGTCTTTCTAATCTTGCCTTAGGGTCAATTTCATGGCACATATCATGACCTATCTCGTGTTGCTGATTTCAAGTGTCGCATGGAAAATGCATGCACGACTTATCCATACTTACCATCCGGCCTTCCCTGTCCAAAGTAAACCAAGTTAGTCAACATTAACATGAAGTAACATGACGTGATTTATGTAAACATTCAATGTAACTGGCGAGTCCATGTCTCGGGTTCTAACACATCGTGGGCATGTTCTAGTGTTACGTTTCGAGCATGTTCAGGAGGCACATTTCAAGCATGTTCAGGGTGGTATATTTCAAGCATGTTCGGGGTGGTATATTTCAAGCATGTTCAGGCATGTTACGTTTCGAGCATGTTCATGTTCGGGATGTTACTTTGCAAGCATGTTCAGAAGTGTTATAATTCGAGCATGTTCAGGAGACACTTCATTTAGTTAACTTAGACTACTTATTTTCAATGCAAGAACTTGCACGTGGATTGCCACCAGCATAGTCCACTTAATCTACATGCACGGGTCGCTGGCTTTACAAGCCATTTAGGACATTCCCCTGTGGCAATTCTCAACTTAGCGTAGGGTGATGGCTGGTACACCCCGTTAAGTCTCTTGAATATACCCTCCTACTTACGTCTCTTGGTGCCCAAGCCCGCACCCAAGCAGCCCGTAAGTGCCGTTGATTCCGCCTAGGCCGGCCACGGTTTACCCCCCCAACGCCCGTGCCGCAGAATCCTTCCACACGACGGCCACGGTATTCCCCCCCATCGCCCGTGCCGTTTGTCCACGACCATTTCGTATTGTCTTGTCATTTTAACTTAGCGGCTATCTCCGAGCCGTAGGCTAACCCTTAGCCATAATGCGTTATCGACCAGGTTGGCGTCCGTACAGCGCGGGTAGCGAGCCCCGTTGCACGTGCCCGTCATACCTGTCGATAGCGTCTTCCATGTCTTATCTTTCACGTATTCTTTCTTTTCTTTCTTTCTTTCACTTGTTCATTCGATTCATCGATTCATTCATGTATTCATTCATTCATTCGTTCGTTCATTTGTTGATCCATTCATTCACGCATTACGCAACTCCCAGTGTGGGAGTCGCCTTGGCGACCCATCGGTCTCATAGCCTTTCAATGTTGCTAAACTCTACTCGGAGCGACTATGTTGATAGTCTTTCCGTTTCATTGTTGTAAATCATTCATTGTTTCATTGTTTGAATGTATAAGGGACATGAACGTGAGCTTGTGCCTTAGCACGAGCGTAGAGCGCGGTGCGAGCGTTTCTATTATTGTCGAGTTCTTTTTCATGTTCTAAACAAGCATGCAAGATGGGATTATTCCCTTAGCTAGGTGCGTTGAGTCATTTATTAGCATGCAAGATGTTATCGCCTAGCGATTCTCGTGATAGTGTCCGTATTGTTATGTGTCTAGGCTAAGCACAGACGGGTTCATCGGAGCCACCCACCTTAGCGATGTTTGCATTGGCCGAGCGATACTCCGAGCGCGCCTTTGGAAGTCTAAGTCTGGATTCATCTTGACGGGCCAAGGCAAGTCTGGCATCGATTTGCATCGATACTTCATCGGGTCGAGGCAACTCTTCGGGTCGACGGCTCGTTTTGAGTCGTTGCACACGCCGTTTGGAATCGGCGTTCCGCTAGGGCGGAGCGGGTCACTACATAATACACCACTCAAAACAAGTCTCGTCCTCGAGACTTCTTGAGTGCAGGTCATCCTACCGTTCCTTAACTCGGATCGTGTACACATCTTAGGCAATTTCCTATCGAATGGCTTTATTGTTCGATGGCATCGAACCGTACTCGATTTCTTTCTAAGTTTCGTGTCGCATACGTTTGGTCGATTTTATCGAATTACTTCTCGTTCATTTTAGACTTGTTGTTACTTATTCAATTCAAGCATTCTTCGTATTGGTTTCTATTCCGTCGTGTCATGAGACTGGAATGGCCGTATTGGGGCACGTTGTAATTCGTCAAATGCGAGGGTCGTAGGCTAAGGCAAATTCACTTTCGTTCATCTCGGTCATCGAGATGACTCGATTCGCTTCTCATGCGTTCTCGTCCATGAAATCAGTATGATTTCTTCTTAGCGGGGTCGACCAAGTCTAAGAAATTCTCGTCCAATTTAAGACTACGTATTGCACTATCATCGAGCATAACTTCCTATCAACGGTTCAATTTGTTGTACCAACTTTTACTAGCACGATTTCACGTTCGCGATACTCGTTCACTCCCCAAGTCGTGCTAGAACTCAACGTATCACTGGGCTGGATCGTGCACGCATTCCAAGCGTCCCCAAAATACATACATTCAGCCAAGCCGCATGATCTAGAAATTGTCATTCTCACTCGAGTCGCATCGTGTACATACTCAAGCGTCCCTGAAATATATGCATGTCAGCCGAGTCTCGTGAGCAGGGTTTCCTACATTCGCGATTCATACTATCCATTCATACCAATCCTCAAGATCAACTCTTCGATTGATAACTCTTACAACAGGGGCGTTTCGCCTAACCGCTAGGCCAATCTTTGTGAGGCTAAGTCAATATCAGGATTGGAATCATAGTTCCCCAACAATAATGCCAACACTGACCCCAATCCTAGGGTCAAACCAAAGTCGATAGTACGGGATTTTCTACCCAAGCTCGCGTCACTCTGATTTCTAAACATCGAGCATGATCGCCTATTTCGCATCAAGAAATTCGTTGCGCAGCGCAACGAATTCGAATCCATTCAGTTTACCAATTCTAACCAATACGTGTATTCGATCACGAGGTCGTCTAGCTCGACAATACGTTGCGCCCCAATCTCACACGAGTCCGATTATCTACGGTGGTTCATGAATCACCATGCAACGCTCCCGCGGAATAATCATTCTCATCGGGGCGAACTCTTGTTTGAGTTTAGACTAACTTATTCTCGATACGCGGATTGGACCTACTCAATCCTCAAATTCAACCGACAAGCACACCAAATCGTTCTCAAGTCACCTTCGCGTCAAACCACAAGTCGAAACAATCAAATTGTCATGCCGTGCAAGTTCGATCACCCCCGCTGTATGAATCACCATACCAGCGCTCACGCGGAGTGATCGCCCTAATCGGCACGATGCATGTGCGAGGCTGGAGTTGCACTCGCATAAGACAAGAATGTCGACGTTGGGGTTTTCGTCGAAGAAATCTAAACACTTCATTTTCATCCAAGCTGCGATCTCTATTCGACAGTCCGACCGTCCTTCATTCAACCAAAAAATCCTCGAGCCACGTCTATATTTTCCTCGACGCATTTTAATATCCCGAGTATAGCATCCAACGGAACAATGACATTTGCACGATCGTCATTCGCCGAGTCAGAGTACCCCCGAGTTATCGCATATCGATCTTTGATACGCCTCAATACCATCGACGATATGCGTAACCTGACGATCTTCCTTTGCCACCAATTTCGAGTCATGCGACGATGCCGTTGTCCGAGTTGGATATTCCACCGTTTCATTTAATATTCAAGATCAAGTTCATCTGCTATTCCTCGAGCTCGTTTCAAGATCGTTGTTCAAGATTCAAGTCACATTTCATTTGTATCAATCCGAAATCGTACGTGCGATGCTCTAAGTTTCCTCGATCAAGACCATTTATTTTCATTCGTCGTTCCGAGTCGTTTTCTAACATGCGTTACCCATTCACAAGTTGTCCAGCGACATCTCGTTTGGGACTTTTAAAGTCACGGCCAACTAAGCGTGACACGTTCTAAGGCTTTGTGCGATCGCATCGCCTCGTCGACGTACTCGTTGTGTTTCGTAATCCTCAAGTTTCGCTCGAATGATTTTTCCAAGAACATCCATACACCACTCGGATTCGAGCCACTCGACTAGTCGTCGACACTCATTCTTATTCTTATTCGAACCTATCACATACACCACTCGGGTTCAAGCCATACGGTCTAATCCTCAATCACGTTCGCGTCATGCGCTAAGATGTCCTTCAGATTCGTTCGACGAATCTCTAGCGTAACCGCTCACGACCCGATTGCACCCAAGAGTCGAGGTGCGCGACATGTGGACTAAGTTGTACCGCTTAACCATCCCGCACGGACTACATTCAAGTTTGCACGCTCACTCATTCTCGTTCGCAACTCGTTTGCACCAAAGGGTCTAGGTGCGCGATACTCCGCACTACTTAGCCAAAAGGCTGCGTGCATGACCATCCCGTTCGAACTATACTTCGGTCTCGTGTACTCGTTTGCTATCGTCAGCATAAGCTTATTCAAGCACGCCTTGCGTTTGCTAACTTTTAACATCGGTTCCTTCCAACTCAAGTCCGTCGTGGTTCGGCACAAAGGCCTTTGCCTATCAAGTCCGTCGTAGTGGCACAAAGGCCTTCGCCTATTTATCCCGTTCAACCGAGTACTTGTACGAGCTTTTGAAAATATTAGACTTATTGTATGGAACATCCCAAGGTACAAGGAGAGAGAGCGTACACTTCTTTTCTTCCAACCGAGCTTTCAAAACTGAGATAATCGAAATGAAGTCCAAGGACGTAAAGCCGTGCTCTGATACCAATCTGTCACGCCCCGCTCCCATAGGAGCGATCGTCCTCGCTAAGGCGTGATGCCGCACGGGCCTAGGTTGCGCCCGTGCAAGGCCAAGTCCAGAAACGGCGGATTTGAGTCTAGGCCACAGAGTCGCACAGAGTGTCCCCATTTGCAGCGGAAGTAAAAATGAACACAAGTAGAAGCAAATCCAAATCTCTTTATTGAATTTCAAGAAGTTTACAAGCGGCGCTAGGCCGATATTACAAATCGCTCAAGCTCTCTCTCTGAAAACATAAAAGACGTGCCAAGTGGCTTACAACATGGAATGATACATGGCGATGTTCCGATACATTATGTCCTGTATAGGGTGCTTCAGCTTCTTGCAACGTTCCAAGGCCCCAGAGTTGGCTCCGCGCCTTGACACGTTCGATGGAAGCTCCGCACCCGCCGGCGTCTCCTGTTATCCTGTAAGCATACTGTGGGGTTATCAGTACATTGTTATGCACTGGTGGGGAGGCTAGCTCGCCCACAATGCCATCATTACCAAACACGTTGCATTTACTTTCGTGCACCGACTATCATTCATTGTCTTTCTAATCTTGCCTTAGGGTCAATTTCATGGCACATATCATGACCTATCTCGTGTTGCTGATTTCAAGTGTCGCATGGAAAATGCATGCACGACTTATCCATACTTACCATCCGGCCTTCCCTGTCCAAAGTAAACCAAGTTAGTCAACATTAACATGAAGTAACATGACGTGATTTATGTAAACATTCAATGTAACTGGCGAGTCCATGTCTCGGGTTCTAACACGTCGTGGGCATGTTCTAGTGTTACGTTTCGAGCATGTTCAGGAGGCACATTTCAAGCATGTTCAGGGTGGTATATTTCAAGCATGTTCGGGGTGGTATATTTCAAGCATGTTCAGGCATGTTACGTTTCGAGCATGTTCATGTTCGGGATGTTACTTTGCAAGCATGTTCAGGAGTGTTATAATTCGAGCATGTTCAGGAGACACTTCATTTAGTTAACTTAGACTACTTATTTTCAATGCAAGAACTTGCACGTGGATTGCCACCAGCATAGTCCACTTAATCTACATGCACGGGTCGCTGGCTTTACAAGCCATTTAGGACATTCCCCTGTGGCAATTCTCAACTTAGCGTAGGGTGATGGCTGGTACACCCCGTTAAGTCTCTTGAATATACCCTCCTACTTACGTCTCTTGGTGCCCAAGCCCGCACCCAAGCAGCCCGTAAGCGCCGTTGATTCCGCCTAGGCCGGCCACGGTTTACCCCCCCAACGCCCGTGCCGCAGAATTCTTCCACACGACGGCCACGGTATTCCCCCCCATCGCCCGTGCCGTTTGTCCACGACCATTTCGTATTGTCTTGTCATTTTAACTTAGCGGCTATCTCCGAGCCGTAGGCTAACCCTTAGCCATAATGCGTTATCGACCAGGTTGGCGTCCGTACAGCGCGGGTAGCGAGCCCCGTTGCACGTGCCCGTCATACCTGTCGATAGCGTCTTCCATGTCTTATCTTTCACGTATTCTTTCTTTTCTTTCTTTCTTTCACTTGTTCATTCGATTCATCGATTCATTCATGTATTCATTCATTCATTCGTTCGTTCATTTGTTGATCCATTCATTCACGCATTACGCAACTCCCAGTGTGGGAGTCGCCTTGGCGACCCATCGGTCCCATAGCCTTTCAATGTTGCTAAACTCTACTCGGAGCGACTATGTTGATAGTCTTTCCGTTTCATTGTTGTAAATCATTCATTGTTTCATTGTTTGAACGTATAAGGGACATGAACGTGAGCTTGTGCCTTAGCACGAGCGTAGAGCGCGGTGCGAGCGTTTCTATTATTGTCGAGTTCTTTTTCATGTTCTAAACAAGCATGCAAGATGGGATTATTCCCTTAGCTAGGTGCGTTGAGTCATTTATTAGCATGCAAGATGTTATCGCCTAGCGATTCTCGTGATAGTGTCCGTATTGTTATGTGTCTAGGCTAAGCACAGACGGGTTCATCGGAGCCACCCACCTTAGCGATGTTTGCATTGGCCGAGCGATACTCCGAGCGCGCCTTTGGAAGTCTAAGTCTGGATTCATCTTGACGGGCCAAGGCAAGTCTGGCATCGATTTGCATCGATACTTCATCGGGTCGAGGCAACTCTTCGGGTCGACGGCTCGTTTTGAGTCGTTGCACACGCCGTTTGGAATCGGCGTTCCGCTAGGGCGGAGCGGGTCACTACATTATCATGCCACATTGAAGATATAAAATCACTGTTGTTTGTTTTTGCATAATTAATAGAAAATAGTAATGGTAAAGTGAGATGACAAATAGTATTACAATATTTAACATTAACGAGATTCAAGTAACAACTAGGCTAACTATAGTAGAATTTAGTTCTAGTAGGAGTAGAGTTGCAATAATTTCAGTTGATTCACAAACTTTTCCAGTTCTTGACATTTAATCAAAAAATTTATATTTCATACACATCTTCACTCAGTATATTGCAAATGGGGGGCACAATCTAAGACTTCGTGTCATGTACCACATGCATGACAAAAGTCCTAGACCGTGGCATCCATTTTTAACTGGAAACTCTATTTAAAATCATTTGAGAACATGTGCAAACTGTACGATGACACATAGCCCCAAAAATATGAAGGCTGCAAGATTTTAACGTCCGTATATATTACTAATGTAGAATTTTTATTTTTAGATTTAGGTTTTTCTATTTTTAAGAAACTGCAGTAACATGGAACTTAGAATGTCAAAAAAATCTTGTTAAAAAAAAATTTATATTTCAGTATTTGTACGTCACTCTTAGCATGTCAGAAAGGACCTGAATCTACTAATTAAGAGGTGAACGAAACAAAAATCCTTCTTCCAAATGTTCTTGGTCTTTTTTTTTCTTTTCTAATATGAGTTGACAAATACACCCTTTCATGAGCATACATGGTTAATTGAACAACAAGATTCTTGGAGTTATTTTCATCTTTGGCATCTATAAAGATTGTAAAGTTTTACTACCCGGACAAAATCTTGGCCCAAAGAAAACTCTGTGAAAAGTAAAGATTTATAGTGTGGATGGAGGAATAGAATCTAGTATTCCCAAATATAATTTGTTTTTTTAAGTTCTTTTGTTACTTTCCGTGGACTTTGTTACTTGTAATAAATACTATGTAGCATTAAATTGGTTTAGATCGATATTCCATATATACAGTACATAAATACTTTGGACGTCCTCTCATTAATCGTACGTATGATGGTGGCTATATGGAAGATCTAGAGAGAGTTTCATTCATTGACAATGAGTTCAAGTTCTTCCCAAGGAACCAACAAATTTGGATTAACTTCTTAAATTTTCTTTATCACTTCCCTTTGTATATAAAGCACGGATGCGCTAATGGAGTCTTGGACTAGCACCTAACACTTTTGCAAATATTTAACTCTAGGAGAGAAATTTTCTTCTCTTCTCCTCTTTATGGTATCTTTTCTCTTGTGTATTCTCTCTTCTCTTTGTCCACTATAAGGGATTGTTTGGATAGAGATAACTTCTGAAAGTGTGAAAGTGACAGTTACAGCATATATGACTTTCCAAAATATTTTTGGATACCATTTTGTCCCCCGCAAATGAAGAGAATGGCTTTTTCGTGTTTGGATGTCATCCCATGTATGTGAAATAATCAATAATTTAGTTACCAAACAATCCTCAATTAATATAATTACTACCAGCTCTCAACCACAAAAAATGTTTGAGACCCTAGCCAACTTCGGCCGACTCAGCCAGATTCGTCGTCGTGGGGTGTTGTGCCGCCTGCGAGGATGCAGTTGCCCTCTGGATCAGCCAGATCCGTCAATTCGGTGCTCGAGTACCTCTTCGACTGGGTCCTCGCCCACATCCTCCTCTTCACAGGAAGCCGCCACCGACCGCTATGGCCGGCCCTGAGCTCATAGGGGCCCGAGACGAACTTCCAAAATGGGCCCCCATACATAATGTAAACAAATAAAGAAACAAAAACAAAAGTAAATTAAAAAAAAAAACTATCATCACTAAGGAATGAACTAATAACCTCTCATATGCAAGTTTAACATAAAAACTGCTACACCATAATTATTTTATGTTAAATAGGACCCATGCGACATAATAGATATATTTTAGATTATATTAATATACTTATATTTAAACTGATTTTTTGGGCCCTCCGAATCCATGGGCCCTGTGCAGTCGCCCTTGCTGTCATGGGCCAGCCCTGCCGACCACCTGGACAAGGTCCTTGACGACGTCGGTGCTCGTGCGACACACGGGTGCGATCAAGGTGCAAAGGTTGTGCCCGCAAGGTGCGCGTGACCCCCCCAACGTCGTCGTGGGGTGATGTGCCAGTGGCAAGGATGGGCTCCAGAGTCTGCGTGTCAATGTCGCCCACTGGATCGGGACCACCGACTTCACCCCGAACGGCACGCCGTTTGGCCGTACCGTCTTGTTGTACGGACTAGCGTTCTCGGTCGACCAGGGGCAGAGCCAAGCTTGGCTTGGGGTGGGTTGGAGCCCACCCCCAAAATATTTTTTTTTACTCTTTTTTCTATGTAAATTTTTTTTTTTTTGATTTTTTTTATATGGATTAAACCACTTTCAGCCCACCCAAACTTTTAGCAGCCCACCCTAGCTATAGTTTCTGGATCCACCCCTGCGGTTGACGAGTCCCCAAATCCTGCACTTTCACCACACTTCCTCACTTTTGTGAAGCAAGTAAAAACACACAAATGGGAGGGGACAACAGGTGGCAAGTGTTAGAGAAAAGACACTTGCTGACCACTTGCAACGTCCATCCAAACATCGCAACTCTATCTTTCTCCAAGCACTTGCAACAGAAACTGCGAGTTGCAGCACAGCTGTCGCCTTCCAAATAGGCCCTAAGTGTATAATCACACTTATATTGGGAGCAATCGTCTAATTTGCGATAACCGTTCAGGTACTAAAGATGTCGAAGGAAGATTAGGGAGTAACAACATATTTAGTGTGACACTTACTATCGATAACTTCTTATTAGTAGGGTAGTTACAAAACAGAACAACCTCGCAAAAGTGTACAATGGTGCAATCCACATAACAAACAACGTGCTAGTTGCGAGGCTGCCACGAACCAACCAATGGGCTATCAAAAAGTCTAGTGTGGAGGTACCAGTGGGTTAGATGCTACCAAGGTGTTAGTAGTGGGGCTACAACGCACCTACTTGCCCAATGTGTACGAGTGAAATGTGCCATCCGACATCATTTTGCGTCCTTCGTCCGCGCCTTCGCCCATGTCCGAGGCCTAGCTCCAAAAGAATTTCTCCAAGAAATGAGACAAAACAAATTATTGTTGTTGGATTTGAACTTTGCTCACTAGGAATTAAAACCCTCCACCATGCCTAACACTTAAGCTAACATAAGTCATGCGTACTAGTCAATAGATGAAATAAGCACACTTGGGGTTTGCTTCAAAATAGAATGACGAGACCGATCACTAGTAGGGGTGAGCATTATTCGATTTTGGACAGAAAACCGAACCGAACCGAACCGAATAAGAGGTTCGGTTCGGTTTTAAAAAAATTCGGTTCGGTTTCGGTTTTGAAAATACTAAATTTTCTTATTCGGTTTCGGTTTTGGGCTTCGGTTTCGGTCCAAAACCGAAAACCGAATAAGAAAATCTAATTAATTCATTAATTTATATATATATATATATATATATATATATATATATATATGTGTGTGTGTGTGTGTGTGTGTGTGTGTGTGTACTATATATATAAGTATTAATATATATAGGTATATACTAAATATATATAGGTATATACTAAATATGTCTATGTATATTTAGTTACTATATATATTAACAAAAAAAGCTCAAAAAAATAAAAAATATATGAATAAACTGAATAAACCGAAAATCGAACCGATTTAATTCGGTTCGGTTTGATTCGGTTTTGGGTCAATTCGGTTCGGTTTCGGTTTTGCTTATTCGGTTTCGGTCCAATTCGATTTTGGGTTATTCGGTTCGGTTTAAACCGAATAAACCGAATGCTCACCCCTAATCACTAGTGATCAAATCCAATAAACCCAAAAAGAAACAAAGAGAATGGGCTCAAAAGAGCTAAAATGCAGCAACAAGTGGAGATTGACATACCAACAACCTACTATTTGGTATATTGATATAACATGATTTCGTTCTAACATGTTTTGGGGGGAGAGATTTTTTCTGCATCAAGCATACCGATGATATACTACTGTATCGGGATCATGTGGAACGGTTCTAATCTAAAGCTCACGTTTCGACGTTCCAAATTATTTGTCTTTAGAAACCGAAATCCCAGCTTTGCGGGCCCGGACCACACTGGAGAATGCATCTCTCAGGCGGGATGAGAATTGCCTATCTCAATAATGAAGATAGAAAGGCAGAACGAATCAGATCTTTATATACATACACAATTTGATGTACGAAATCTGGCTTAACATCCAAACCTCGGACGTTGCTTAAGAATTCTTGAGAGAAAGAGACTTGGTAATTTGGTAAGAAAATCACAACGGAATCTAGAGAGAGAATGAGAGTTTTCATTGGAGACCTTGTAAAAGATGATTTTGAGATACGTTTTATGTTTGTGTAATCTTTGTAAGATTTCACAGATGGTACAATGCTCATGCAACTGATAAGAGATTGAATACAATTGAGTTGTTCTTCATATGAACAAATGGAGGTGGAGTCATTCTGCAGTAGAGAGTGTGCTGCCAACGCATGGGTCATTCTGCATCGCTCTAATAATTTTTTTTTTTAAATCCCACGCGCACACATAATTGGAAGACTCGAATCTTGTCAGTTCTTCCGGTTGTCCCTTCTAATACCACTAGGTTAGAGAGCTCGGACGCTCTAATAATCTTTTACTTCTCTAATAATTGTCGTCTCCAATAATTCCGTACATATTTCAAATCAAATTCACTAAACAAAACAAATTGTTACAAAAACCCGCATTCAAATCGTAGTTCATCCGAATTATTGTTACAGACACGTTCATACTCTTCACTGATCAATTACTCTTCTCCATGGCTCTTCTTCCATATCTTCATAATCTCACCAGCAAGCAGCCGAGCCACCACCTCCGGCGAGAACCTCTCGATCATGTCCTCCCTAGCCCTCCTCCCTTTCTTCCTCCCCTCCTCGCGGTTGCTCGCTACGTGCCTCATCAGAACTCTCAGTTCGTTGCTCGACGGCTCGGCCCAGCGGTGCCCCTCGAAAGGTCCCTCCGTCACTTCGCTCGTCCGGCCCACGCGCAGCGGATAACCGTTCTCCTCCGTCAAGTACTCCGTCATGCCGGACCAGTTCGTCGCGATGACGGGCAGCCCCATCGCCATCGCCTCCACGATCGGCCTCCCCCAACCCTCGCCCCTCGAAGGAAGGACGAACGCGTCGGCCGCCTTGTACAGTCCGGGCAGGTCGACCTGCGGCACGTGCGTGTCGATCACGTGGAACGGAGCCCAGCCGTCGGCCGGCTCTTCCACTCCGATCCCTTGGATGAAACTAGCGACCTTGGTACGGAAGTCCGTGTCGGAGTGATACGCGCTGACCAACAAGTACAGCGCGACTCCGTCCGACCTCGAGAACTCCTCGAGGAAGGCTCTCATGAGCACGTCCCACCCTTTCCTGTGCTCCCACTTGAACACGCTGAGGAAGACGAACTCGTCCCCGGTCGAGCCGCCGGGCAGGACCAACGCTTCGTGCTCCGACGGGTCGAAGAAGTCGACGTCCACGGGCTGCACCAGCTTGACAACCTTGGACCGGTCGACTCCGCTGCGGACGAACGTCTTCACGTGGAACTCGGTGGGGACCCAGACCGCGCCCATGCGGTTGCAGCGCTGGACGTGCCCCGGGGTGAGGCGGTCGGTCTCGAACATGGTTCGGCCGACAACGAATAGCGGATCATTGTAGCCGGTCGGCGGGCAGGGGGGTGTTTGGTACAATGGGGGGTACCAAGCGCCGGGCTCGCTGTGGCAGACGACGATGGTCTCGCGCAGCGCGCACTCGGCGGTGGTGCGGTGGAGCTTGTAGGCCAAGGACTTGAGGTTTTCGGGGAGGCCTTGCCAGAAGTGTAGGGATAGCGAGTCGGCGTGGTGGTGGATATTGAGGGTGATGTTGGTGGTGGATAGGGAGGATATGTAGGACCAGGCTTCAGAGCTGTAGCCACCGGGGGAGAGGAATGGGGCCATCCATAGAACACATGGTGGGCGTGTGGAGATGGGCAGTGGTAGTGCTTGTTTCTGAGGGAAGAGGAGCGTGGTGAGTTGGTGGTGGTTTTGGAGAAGGAAGGCCAAGAGGAGTGTTAGTAGAGCCGAGGAGCATAGGACATAGAGTGGTTTGCATTTTGGATTGGGATTGTTTTGATGGGTGGGAGGGAATTGGTTTTGAGGAGAGGAGGTGGTGTTGGTTGAACTCATTTGAAGGTGTGGTGGGGGAAGTACTTACTTGTGAGATGTTTGTTGAATAATTTTGGGACTGCAAATTGAAGGGAATGAAAGAAAAAAGGGTGGAGATGATGTTTGCTTAAACTTTATGAAAAATGATATATGATCTGCAGTCTATGTCCATGGGTCACGTGTCACGATATGACCTCTTATATTTATTTGGGCATGCTATCGAATTTTAGTCAATGGCATGCTGACAGATGATCCACGGTCAAAGTTCGTGGTCACAAACTGCAGACAATGTAGCAGAGTTGTTGTTGTACTTTCTTACAAATTTCTTTTAAGGACAAGTTAATAAAAGGAGTGTGTCCGGTGTACCGTTACCACTCACCCAATTCAACCTGTATTTCTGTCATTTCAGTTAAAATGGACTCATAAAATTGAGAGACTAGAAAGATTATCGGAAATGTCTGTCTTGGCTCTCTATGCATGGTACGAGGAGTTGAGATATGTTTTGATGAATAAATTTTGATATTTTGAAATGCTCATTGAGAGTTTTATTTCTTTTAATAGTCCATGTTTGAGAGTTTATCGTGGGTCAATTGACATGAATTTTATTATAGCTATCAACATAGTTCTAGCTTTCGTCATTGGCGCCTCTCGAGAAAAAGATATACTATGACATAATGGATGAACTCGACGTCTGTCATATATATATTGATAGGGAGGTCGTTACAGTCCAAGGTGGGCTGATGAAGCGAGTACCCAAAAAAATGCTTCCGGACAGGGGGTGAGTAGAATATGACGTTTAAGACACGAGATTGAGTATTTGAGTAGTTGGTCATGTTGTTTTGGTTGTCTATCGCACTCGAATATTGAGAACACAACTTGAGATTTTCGTGCACGCTCGTTCACATATATGGAGTTACCAACTGAGTGACTGATCCACTTAGTAGGGGGGCTTCCTTAATAGCTACGTTCAACTAGGAGGTTCTTATGTCAGAATACATTAGGGAGCTTTCTGCAAAAGACGAGGGGTTTGCAGAGGCATGAGATTAGCTTCGTCAAAAATAGGTCATCGACGACTTCTACATCAATGACATGTTTTTTATTGAAAGGCATTGGTTTTGCGTCTCTGGTACATCTTAGATGGGAAAGTTTATTAGGGATATCTATGGCAATAACTTGATGGCAGAGATGACGCACATTAAGAAAATTGTTCCTTTCGAGATAGGTGTGTTTCCATGGAGTATGAGGATGTTCAGAGGAGACTACAAAAGGCTAATGTGAGACAGTGTAAAATGTTACAGAGATTTCTGTATAGTTATATAGGCGCAACTAAAATTACCAATGTCGATTGCAATATCATGGTGTGCTTTCGGAAGGACGTGATATCGGTTGGGACTGAAAGCAAGCTTCGACCAAGGAATATGGGGTCGTTTAAAGTGCGAAGAAAAATAAAGTTTAGTTGGAAAGATGAGGTTTTTATGAGCAATGAAGTAAATAAAGGCGATATACGTTATCCAGACGATGACACAAACTACAAGAGGAGGTGTCTAATGCGAATGCTTTTGGATTTTGTCTAGTTAGATCAAAATTTGACAAATTTTTTTTTTTTTTTACAATCTATTTAATATATTTTTGTGTTTTCCTTTTCATTAATTTTCTAGTTTACTTATGACTAGTTTTTTAGAGGTTATGTTGAACTATAAATAAATTGAATGAGGAAGAGTTTGAGATATATTTTGACGAATGAATTTGATATATTGAGTTGATATGTGAAAGTTTTTTTTTTTTTTTTTTACTTCTTGTGTTTGGGAGTTGAGATGTCATTTCTCGTTGTCTTGGATTCTTAATGCGTTATTTTGGAAACATAGATATTGGTGAGTCCTAATTACTTTATTTGGTTGGAGCAATTTTTTTTTCTTCTAAATTCTAGCTTCCCTATTTTGTCAAATCGAAAAACCGAAGTATCTATACTATTATAAAACGGCTTGAAAATAACTCAAAAAATGAGTCGTCCATATGTATATCCTCACGAGTCACGCAAATAATATTTTTATAAAAAAAAAATCTTCTAACTACAACCCTCACGTATGTACAGAAAAACTTAAAATCGTTATAGCTACCTAATTATAAAACCAAAATTCTTATATATATATATATATATATATATATATATATATATATATATATATATATATATATATATAACAAATCTAAATTATAATAATATATTTAATATTCAAATCGTATTTAAACTAATTAAATAATATTATGACATATCTATAACAAACATTAATTAAAATATTTTAATATATTCTAAATCGCTATCTAATTTTCCAATACTAATAACAGATTATTATTTTTGTACCACGTGAACAAGACTAGTTGTTGATAGTTTGCCTCAGAAATTTAGAAATGCGTTGTCAAGTCGCCTCTTCACATAACATAACCGTCATATATCCAAACATAAAACATATATTCGGTTGAACAACCCCCCGTCACATTGCACCGTTTATAGTAAGTCGGGGGTTGCAACCCCTCGGTCGAGAAACAAAACTCTTCATGTTCCAGCTCACTCCTTCCCAATGGAAACATTCCTTAAAACACCTCCTCTTCCTCTCTCTCGCTTTGTTCAATCCCAAGAGCCAATTGACATCCCATCCCTCGTCGATCACTCGCGAACAGAAATGGAAGCCGAGAACTACAACAAGAAGCCGAAGGTCGTCGTCGTCGGTGGAGGAATCGGCGGTGCGCTCGTCGCTAAGACCATCCAAACATACGCCGATGTCACACTCGTCGACACGTATGATTCGTCCATTGTCACCCTCTCCGTGTTTTTAATTTCATGACATTGACACAATATGTGTCCGTCCCCAATTGGCGTGACACGGTTTCGACATGAACACAGATTTGATCATCGATGAATGTTTATTGTACTCCCGCGTAATTCTGTTAATCTTACTTGTAGTCTCTCTTCATTACAGGAAGGAATATTTTGAGATCCCATGGGCCAATTTGAGAGCGAAAGTGGAGCCGTCGACTGCCGAAAGATCGGTGTTCAATCACTCCGACTACTTGGTCCGTGGGAAGGTCGTCGTCTCCGCCGCAGTAACCGTAACCGAAGACAATGTCCTGACTTCCGACGGCCATCTCCTACCTTACGATTATCTCGTCGTCGCCACCGGTCACAGTTATTCTTGTCCAAGAAACAGGAGGGATAGGCTCGAACAGTATCAAGAAGGTATATATAGTTAGATTGCGTAATTCATGATCGATGCATTAAGCAGCACTACTTCTTACCAATCGAAATGTATGAAATTGTACACCACAAATAGGAACTAATAAATAGACCCGCGATTCCATAAAAAGACATCACGATCCCTTGTGGAAGAAAATGATTTGGTTAGATGGAAATCCTGATATCAGATTCCTACCAAGATAACCGGAAGTTCCAACCGCAAAAAATCCTAGTGAACCTAAAAGAAGGATACATGCCCAGAAAAAATTACTTGTTTTTCGAGATCCTGTTATTAGTTCTATCCATATATGTTCTGATCGCCAGTTCATACTATATTAGATCTAGTTGCATTCGATTGGAATTGAGAGAATAACCAAAATGAATTTGACTTTTCTTGATGCCGAAATAACTTTCATCAACTAGTACTATTCTGATATGAACCAGTAAAAGTAATTGGTTAGATACATTGACTTTCTATTATAAATTAGAAAAATATTCGCGGATCGTTTTTAACCGACTATACCCATCCGCAAATACATGCATTTATGCAGATATAATGTATCCGCATGCATAACAGTTTCGATCGATTTTGTCAGATAACCAGAGGATCAAGTCCTCCAAATCCGTTCTGATCGTCGGTGGCGGGCCGACCGGAGTGGAGCTTGCCGGAGAGATAGCCGCCGAGTACCCGGACAAGAAGGTGACTCTGGTTCACAACGGTCCTAGGTTGCTGGAGTTCATCGGGCCCAAGGCCGGGAACAAGGCACTGGAGTGGCTGAGGTCGAAGAGGGTGGAAGTGCTGTTGGATCAGGCTATCGACCTGACGACCGTGTCGGAAGCGGACAGGGAGTACCTCACGTCGAGCGGAGAGGCCGTCACCGCCGACTGCCGTTTCGTTTGCGTGGGCAAGCCGGTTGGTTCGTGGTGGCTCCATGGGTCCTGGCTGAGGGAGTACTTGGACAGGAACGGAAGACTAATGGTCGATGAGAACTTGAGAGTTGGAGGTCGGAGGAATGTGT
Source organism: Iris pallida (assembly GCA_029216955.1). NCBI lineage: Eukaryota > Viridiplantae > Streptophyta > Magnoliopsida > Asparagales > Iridaceae > Iris > Iris pallida. Next base: position 2,727,120 of record JANAVB010040417.1, read on the forward strand.
TTGCTGTCGGAGACATAACTGACATTCCTGTGCGTTTTAATTCTTAACCTTCATTTCCATTATTCTTATGTGATTTGCCTCAATAAGTATCACATATCGCAAATTTTGACAGTTCTAGAGACATTTTTGCAGGGTTAAAGTTTTGACTGTAAAAAATGTAGTGCCCTAATCTTTTTGTACGGTGTCAATAACGCCTATAAAATGGGCATTGACATGCAGTTCCACATTGTATCTTGCATAGGTACTACTATAGGCAGGACCAGGCGGATTGGGTTATCTTAGCCAGAGCTAAGTTTGGTTGCCCTTAATCCATGTTAAAAGTTATAGGTTTAATTTTGATTTTTGGTTGAAACCAAATGGTCTGGACGGTTGCCCTATGGAGGGAGATTGTCCAAGTTGGAAGTCTTGTCAGGCTGCTCTGACTATAGGAAGCACAGTACAATATCCGTATGACACATATCAAACACAATATTTTCTTGACACTCCAATGGATATCCACGACTTTCTGGTGTTTAGGTTCCAAAGGAAGTTAAAACATAGTATAAATATTTTTGCCATATTTATAATTTTGCCAAACATAATTGAAATGTAAAAAAAAAAAAAAAATAGCAATTATTTTATGTGAATCATTTCTAGAATTTTATAGAACCCACTTGCAGGGCCGGCCATGGGGTAAGCCGGACAAGCTTTGGGGCTTGGGCAACTCCCCTCTGTTAGGGCAACCTCCCATGCTCAGCATGATCCCGTCAGAGGTCAGGGTCACGGATGACCACTAGGACCAGCTGACAATAAGGATCAAGGGGAAACCAAAATTAGTTCCATGATAGGGCAACCCAACTCTCCGGACCGGCCCTGCCCACTTGGCTTATATATATTATTAAGATCAAATGTACAGAATATATGTTCTACATTGTATCTGATGCTTTACTCGTATTCCAAAATTTTCCGAAATACTATATCTCGGATCTGTATTGTGTCTGAATCCCAATCCACGTCCACGCAACTAAATATATAGTGCAGTGAATTAATTTTTTTTTTTCTTTCAAATATCAGTATATATATAGTGAAGGTACAGTTTGACTAAAGTACTAAATCTTGAATATGATTGTGTTGTACTGTGCAGGAGATGAAGCAGGGTTCAACAGCACAGAAGCATGCTCTGGTGGTAGCAAAGAACCTGAAGCGGATGGTCAAGGGAGGCAGAGGGAGTCGGCTGTACAAGTACAGGCCTTCGACAGCAACGGCGATGGTCACCTTGGGGAGAAGAGACTGCGTGGCGCAGCACGCCATGCTCACGTTCACGGGGTTTCTTCCCGCCATAATCAAGTCGAAGGACTTGTTCGTCGGCTACACGAGGAAACAGTTGGGACTCGAGAGCCGTCCTAGTGTTGTATGAGCGGACGCATGCTAGGTCCAGAAACGTAGTCATGTTTTATTTCCATCACAAGTTTACATTTCCATACTGTAGTACGTACTAATTCACGTATTTGGTTGCGGTGTGTTGTTCTCTCAAGTTACTGTTATATATATAGTTTAACTGCGATCAGTACCATACCAAAAAGTTCGTTTGTTGGAATCATCTCTTGGGACAAATGACACAGGGAAATTATAATTGTAATCATTTATTTAAATAAAAGATTGTAATATATCTTTGCAACACTTTTTTTTTTGTTTCTTATTGATAAGTTTTAAGCGATCGTCTCTTGAAATGACACAATAAAATTATAATTGTAATTTTTTTTAAAAATAAAATATTGGGATTAGTTCGGACATCGTAGCCACAAGTATGTAACTTAGTCCATACGGAATTCTCACAATAGAGTTAGTAAAAATTAACATGTTAAATGAGAAGATTAGACATAAGAAATAAGGATCTTCAAAGTCGGAGTATCCCTAATTAATTGCTTCTAACGTGATGGGAATGTCCAAGTCACAAAAGAAAACATTGTTGGAAAAGTGAATAAAAATTGACTTGAAAAATTAATTAAAAATATTTTAATTAATTTTTTTAAATTTTCAATAGGTGTCTATTGGAAAGGTGTGTTTACTGCTTAAACGAATCTATGACAACGAATCTTATTCAACGAATCTACTGAAAATGTGTCCTTTTTATTGTGTCTCTTTATCATCTATAAAAGCATAAGTGTTTGAATAATTCATCCACTGAACTCATTCATACATCAAATATTATTAAGTCTAAGAGAGAGAGAGACTACCAACATTGCTTCGTCCAGTTCCTGCGGTATGAAATACTGCTACCAAACGAGAAGAACAGTTGTATGCTGGGAGACTAATCGTCATAAACCGTAAGCACAAATGTGAGGCGAATATTATCTTAAGGACATAAAGCTAGCTACTTGTATCCTGGAAGATTAATCGCCATTAAACCGTAAGAACTAGTGCGGGACGAATATTGTCTTAAGGACATTGAACCAAGTTCAAGCATCGGTCTCGATTAGATCATTATTTTATATTTCAATTATAGAGTATATAATACAGAGTTGAAAATTCTTAATAACAAACATGAGGAGTTTTCAGAATCTTGCGAATAGGGATCACATGGACACTGTGACTTGTGGGATCATTATAAAAGGGCCCAACAAAAAGCTCATGCATGGAAAATTAAAGGGCAATACGTAAGATATGAAGTATCTTACTATGATAGCTAAAAGGGATCTCATCATCGTGATGACTATACCATAGAAGTGTACTCTTGTTGTGTTCTATGATCAGTATTTGATCTTGGTCCGGAGATAGAGTTTACAAAGCCACTCAACAAAGGGAGATTTTCACCACGCAAAGAAACGACAGTTACAGACGAGTGAAAATGGAAAACAACACTAGATTATGAACAGTGTGCATGCAGTTGTCCTAGGAACAACTTCGTGTTCGGTTAGTTGAGCTGTTGAGGGATATAAGGGACTTCTTTGTTGAGCTAGCTATTGGAATGTACTGTCATTCCCAATTAATTAAAATCCAATTTTTAGTCAGTTGAGTACACCAGAGGATCCCGTATACGGGATAGACACGGTTCGAATGTTTTCCTAGGCGTTGCTCGTCGGTCTAGAAAAAATGACACCTCAAAAAAAAAATTCAATTAGAACATCGCACCATTGTATTTGTTGGGAAAGAAACGCGGAAATCTTTTCCCAAACCGGAGAGTACCTGCGAGAGGACCGAGCAATACAACGCACGAACCCAAAAACAACCACACAAAACAATCCACGCAGACACAGAGAATTTTTGACGTGGAAACCCTTGCGGGAAAAAACCACGGGACGATCGGAGTCCAACCCTGAGAAGCCTCCACTAATGGAATAGAAGAATTACACCCTCTACAAACTCCTCCCGATCCAAATCGGATCCCCACAACACTCAGAAATAAGAACAATGATTACAAGGCTACGAAGAGCGAGAACGACGAGTAGAGATTACCCGAACACGATCTCCTTCGAATAGCGACCTTCAATCCTCCGTCTTCTTCTCCGAAGTTGCAATGGCACTCTTGCCTCCTTCCTCTCTCCAAGTTGTGTTACGTTGCGTTTTGAATTAGGGTTGGAAAATCCCAACTTAACTCCCTAATTTCGCAGCCAACCTGGACCGTTGGATTAGATCCAGTGGTGAAAAGTCACCCTAAAATCCGCTTCAGCCCCCGACGACACAGAGTTTGGCCAGAACTCTGTGTCGAGCAAACAGAACATAGCGCCACAATTCTGGAATGGCCAGACCGAGTTCGGCCAGAACTCGGCCTGGGACCGAGTTCGGCCCGAACTCGGCTGCCCCGTTCCAGAACCTCCTTCTGGGTCACCAACAGCAGCAGCGACTCCGCGTCGCCTACTTCCCGAGCTTCTTCGACACACGAACGGCGCTCGTCGCACTCCGGGGTCTTCTCCACATAGGTTGGGAACCCCACCCACTCCAACAAATCTCTCCCTTCACAACTATGGGGAGGATGTCGTCATCCCGACGATCTGCCTGCAGTACTCAAACTTTTTCCTTGGTAGATACTTCGTGAACATATCAGCTCCGTTGTCATCGGTATGAACCTTCTCAAGCTCCGCGTCCTTCTTCTCAACCACATCCCGTATCCAATGATACCGAGTCTCGATGTGTTTCGACCGGCTATGAAACGTCTGATTCTTCACAAGGTGAATAGCACTCTGACTGTCGCAAAGCAAAGTATACTGCTCTTGCTTCAGTCCCATTTCCTACAACAGCTTCTTCATCCACAACAGCTCCTTGCAAGCCTCCGTCGCCGCAATGTATTCCGCCTCCGTCGTCGACAAGGCAACACACTTCTGCAATCGCGACTGCAACGATACTGCTCCTCCCGCAAACATCATCATGTAGCCTGAAGTCGATCGCCTCGTGTCTACATCTCCAGCCATATCAGCGTCGGTATACCCAACCAACTTCGGCTCGTCACCACCAAAGGAAAGTCTCCAACCAGCAGTGCCATGAAGATATCGTAGAATCCACTTGACCGTACTCCAATGTACCCTTCCAGGATTTGAAAGATACCTGCTAACCGTACCAACTGCATGAGCAATATCTGGTCTCGTACACACCATGGCATACATAAGGCTTTCCACAGCTGAGGCATATGGAACCCACTCTATATCTTTCTTTTCGTCCTCGGTAGATGGACACTGCTCCTCAGTGAGCTTAAAGTGAGCCGCAAGAGGGGAACTCACTTTCTTCGACCCGTCCATCCCGAAACGCTGAAGTACCCGGTGAATGTACTTCGTTTGGGACAAGTGTAGCAGCTTGGACTCTCTCTCTCGGCTGATCTCCATCCCAAGAATAGTCTTTGCTACGCCCAAATCCTTCATAGAGAAGGCCGCGCCCAGTTGGCGCTTCAGCTCCGCTATCCTAGGGGTATTCCGACCCACTAATAGCATATCATCAACATAGAGCAACAAAATGATGAAATCATCATCGGCAAAATATCTCACAAATACACAGTGATCCGACGTCGTCCGTGCATAACCATGCTCCCCCATAAACGACTCGAACTTCCTGTACCACTGCCTCGGAGCCTGCTTCAGACCATACAAGCTCTTCCTCAACCGGCAGACCAAATGTGACTTGCTCTTCTCACAAAATCCCTCTGGCTGCTCCATGTACAACTCCTCCTCAAGATCACCGTGGAGGAATGCCGTCTTCACGTCCATCTGCTCGACCTCCAAGTTGAGACTGGCTGCTAATGCTAGCACCACCCGAATAGACGAATGCTTGACAACAGGCGAAAAGATCTCATCATAATCCACGCCTTTTCGCTGACCGTAGCCTTTGACTACCAGCCTCGCTTTGTATCGAGGGCAAGTAGCATCATCCGTCTGCTTCACTCTAAACACCCATCGATTCTTCAAAGCCTTCTTGCCCTTTGGCAACCGCACCAGATCATAAGTGGAATTGGTGTGCAAGGAACTCATCTCCTCCGGCATAGCCTCCATCCACTCCTGCCTGTATTCGTCTTCCATAGTCTCAGCAAAACTTTCGGGCTCTCCTCCGTCAGTCAATAGCACATACTCATTCGGTGAGTATCTCGTAGATGGTCTACGATCTCTGTCGCTCCTTCTCAGTGGAGCCACTAGTGCTGGCTGTATACCGACAGCCTCCTCCCCTTCAGAAACTGCCTCTCTGGCATGCTCATCCTTCTGAGGGACACCCTGACCACCATCAGCAGGCTGATGATCAAGGTTGGGAGCAACTCCATGTACTGGCTCCCCCATAACTGGATCCTCTGCGATGTCCTCTGGAAACTGCTCGAAACAAAATGACTCTAACTCAGGCAATTCCTCAGCCTCAGAAGGCGTCTCGAAATCCTGAGTGTTAGTCATGGTCTGATCCTCGACGAACACCACGTCCCTGGTTCTGTAGAGCTTTCCTTCCACTGGGTCGTAGAGTCTATAGCCAAACTCATCCCGACCGTAGCCGACAAAGACGCATCGCCTCGTCTTCGGCTCAAGTTTGGTCCTCTTGTCCTTCGGTACATGCACGAAGGCCTTACAACCAAACGCCCGTAGGTGATTGTATGACGGCTCTTTGCCGTACCATACTTTGTCAGGCACATCACCCTGCAAAGGAGCACTAGGAGACAAATTAATAACATAAGCTGCTGTGAGAAGAGCCTCACCCCAATAACTGCCCGGCAAGTTTGCTTCTGACAGCAAACACCGCACCCTCTCCATCAGTGTCCTGTTCATGCACTCGGTCGCTACACCATTGAGCTGAGGTGTCTTTGGCGGAGTCTTCTGGTGTTGTATCCCCTGCTTTCTGCAATACGCATCAAAGGGACTGATGTATTCGCCGCCATTGTCGGACCGAACACACAACAACTTCTTGCCCGTCTCTCTTTCAACAAGGCCTGAAACTCCTTGAAAGTAGGCAGCACCTGATCCTTGGTCTTTAAGGCATAGAATCAAACCTTTCTGGAACAGTCATCAATAAAGGTTACAAAGTAAGAAGCACCACCAAGAGATTTTACCTTCATAGGACCGCAGACATCCGAGTGAATCAACTCGAGCAACGCCGGCTTCCTCGAACTTGGGTGACTTTGGAAAGATATCCTATTTTGCTTCCCAGCTAAACAGTGCGTGCACTTCTCCAACTATGTAGACTTGAGCCCCGGAATCACCTTTCTGTTCACCAAGTAGCTCATCCCCTTCTCGCTGATATGGCCGAGCCGCCTGTGCCACAACTCGGTAGACGCATCACTGACTGCGTTCACCTCCTGTGCCCCCTGTGCGCTCCCCTCCATATAGTAGAGACCGGACTTCTTGCTTCCTTTGGCAATCACCATCGAACCCCTGGAAAGCTTCCACTGACTGTTTCCAAAGAGACTGAAGAATCCCTCGTCATCCAACCTTCCAACCGACACCAGGTTGAAACGGATATCAGGGACATGACGAACATCTTTGAGAATAAGAACCGTACCCGTCTTCGTTCTCAAATGCACATATCCAACGGCAACCGCCTTCGACACATCTCCATTGCCCATCTTCAACACTCCACAGTCGCCTGTCGTGTAAGTGGCAAACAGTGCCCTGTTGTGAGATACATGTGCTGAAGCCCCTGAGTCCACCAGCCAATAATTGTCATCGCAGGCGAGGTTTGTAATGACCTCATCACCTACGATAATCACATCGCCTCCATGCATCGAGGCCGTCGCTGTAGTGTTCTCTTTTTGCTTCCCCTTGTCGCCCTTCTTCTCTCTCTTCCAAGCGAAACAATTCCGCTTGATGTGGCCATTCTTACCACAATGGTAACACTCTGAGTCCTCGTAACGACCCTTGGACTTCCCCCTGCTCTTGTCTCTGCCACCACCTGGACCCCTGCTTTTGCCCCTTCCGCGGCTCTCTGAAACAAGTGCCTCTGAGTGGTGGGATGTGGATGATGTGCCCTGAGAACGTCTCCTCATCTCTTCATTCAACACCCGCTCTTGGCAAACTCCAGACTGACCATGCTCTCTGGAACAGAAGCGATCATAGATACTCGTACGGTCTCCCACGAGTCTGGCAAAGTACACAGCAGCCACAGTCCCTGAACTTCGTCGTCGAACTTGACTCCCGTAGAAGACAGCTGGTCAACCATGCCCTGGAACTCACTCAAGTGGTCCGAAATAGACGCCCCATCCTTGTATCGTAGACCCATCATCGTTCGGATCAGGAACAACTTGTTTACCCCGGTCTTTTTTGCATACAAGGATTCCAGCTTATCCCACAACGTCTTCGCGTGCTCAATATTGGCAACATGGTTGTACACGTTCTTATCAATAAACTGCCGTATATACCCACACACCTGTATATGCTCGAATGTCCAGTCCTCCTCGGATTTATCACTGGGCTTCTCGGATGCAAACACGGGTAGATGCAGCTTCTTGACAAATAGTAAATCCTTCATCTTGCTCCGCCAATAATGATAGTTTGTGCCATTAAGATTCACCATGCGCACCGGCTTCGCGTCCATCTCTCCTCTCTGGTTTCTCTGTCAACTATTGACACTCCTTCTGAATTCCAGAACCTGGCTCTGATACCACTCTGTTGAAAAAGAAATGCGGAAACCTTTCTCCAAATCGGAGAGTACCTGCGAGAGGACCGAGCAATACAACGCACGAACCCAAAAACAATCACACAAAACAATCCACGCAGACACAGAGAATTTTTGACGTGAAAAATCCTTGCGGGAAAAAACCACGGGACGATCGGAGTCCAACCCTGAGAAGCCTCCACTAATGGAATAGAAGAATTACACCCTCTACAAACTCCTCCCGATCCAAATCGGATCCCCACAACACTCAGAAATAAGAACAATGATTACAAGGCTACGAAGAGCGAGAACGACGAGTAGAGATTACCCGAACACGATCTCCTTCGAATAGCGACCTTCAATCCTCCGTCTTCTTCTCCGAAGTTGCAATGGCACTCTTGCCTCCTTTCTCTCTCCAAGTTGTGTTACGTTGCGTTATGAATTAGGGTTGGAAAATCCCAACTTAACTCCCTAATCCCGCAGCCAACCTGGACCGTTGGATTAGATCCAGTGGTGAAAAGTCACCCTAAAATCCGCTTCAGCCCCCGACGACACAGAGTTCGGCCAGAACTCTGTGTCGAGCAAACAGAACCTAGCGCCACAATTCTGGAATGGCCAGACCGAGTTCGGCCAGAACTCGGCCTGGGACCGAGTTCGGTCCGAACTCGGTTGCCCTGTTCCAGAACCTCCTTCTGGGTCACCAACAGCAGCAGCGACTCCGCGTCGCCTACTTTCCGAGCTTCTTCGACACACGAACGACGCTCGTTGCACTCCGGGGTCTTCTCTACATAGGTTGGGAACCCCAACCACTCCAACAGTATTCAGTCTAGAAAAAAGGACACCTCAAAAAAAAATTCAATTAGAACATCGCACCAAATACAATGGAAGTCTAAGGGCCAGAGAGCGTTGGAAGTTGAGAGCCAGATACATGGCTCTATGAGCCTTTTAAGTCATAATTATAATGCCTTGTTTGGTTCGCGGAATGTAAGGAAAAGGAAATCAATTTTTTGACTTTTTTTGGTTAAATTACAATTCTCATTGATTTACCTTTCCGATGTTTTAAAATGCCAAAAAAATTGGAAAAGAAAAGGCTAACTTGTCCGCAGGTGGGATGACCCGTCCGCCTGCATGGCGCCACCCCATTGGCCCTCCAATTTTTATGGGTCTCACGCCGGTTGACTTGCCAATACGGTGATCGAGATGATGCATCAACTTGCTTTTATTTGATGTGGACTATTTGGAAGGCAAGAAACAAATATATCTTCGAAAGTCCAACAATCAACACCAAATGGATCCTTCATGAAGCTTCCACCCTGCAGGAGTCTTATGAAGCTCTTAATCTGACACCTTCCTCTAGTAATCCTACTTTTGATAGGACTGCTGATCTCAATGTGCCTTGGAATCCACCTGGAGACAACAAATGGAAAATCAACTATGACGGTGCATATCTAGATGGGAAGATGGCAGCAGCTGCTGTCCTACAAAATGGAGATGGATAATTCATGTGTGCTCTTTCAAAGAAACAAGGAGGATCCCCTATTGAAGTCGAAGCTATGGGTATTCATTTAGACATGGTAATGATCAAAAGGAAGCAACTCCATCGGCTCATATTGGAAGGGGATTACAAATCTCTAGTTGACTCCATCAATACCAATGTGGCTTCGATCATATGTCTGTACAATCTGCTGAAGAGTATCAAGCTGCTTCTGCTGCAACTTGAATTGTGCATCGAATCGGACCTCGAACTGGGTCTGGCGTGCCTTTACCTCCCGTCGATGTGCCTCCGTCTCCCGTCGATGTTGCTCATTCAGGCGTTGATTCTCCTGAGCTTCTTGTTGTTGCGCTTCCAGCATGCGCAACATCCGTTCCATGGCATCGTTAGAGGGTCCGGGCCTCGAGCTACTCGAGCCGCTCGAAGCACTTTCTTCGTTCAATGCCACGTTCACCGTCGTACCTTCTGGGATTTTGAAGGTAAAAATACATTAGTCATAAAACTTATTACAGACTCCCTCGTATGGAACGACATATCTCATCGACACGAGACCAACGATTTGAGACTAGAAACTCGACACTAGAGGCCAAGGATGTAAAGCCGTGCTCTGATACCATTATGTCACGCCCCAATTCCGTAGAATCGATAGTCGTCCCCCGGACGTGATGCCGTGCAAGCCTAAGTTGCTTGCACAAGGCATAGTCATAAGGTTATCCGAAACACAACAACAAAAGAATGCACAGAGTAAATTGAACACACATTATAGAGAAGGAAATTTAAGCTTTATTGATAATGAACATCATTTTACAGACTCGATACAAAGGCGCCGCGCGGCCTTTTTACAAACTGACTCTATTACAAAATGAACGTCGACGAGATAGCCATTCCATACATTTCATCCCTTGATTACAACCAGCATTACAAAACCACCTGGGATGACGGAAAGTCGCTCCATATGTCTTCTTGGCCTTCGACAGCGGAGTCTTCAAAAGAGGTTGGATCCAAACTTCGACCGCAAGGATGAAGCTTCAAAACATACGAGCGTAGCCTCCCTTCACGCGGCATGCTTCTCCTGATTTATCGCACCTGTAGAGAGAGAGCGAGGATCAGTACAATCAACATGTACTGGCGAGTGGCTAATTAGTTTCCAGGCTCTCATTTGGTTCAAGAGTTTAGATAAACATTTACACAACTTGCTTTTCGTGATCTTTCTAACCATCCTAGGTAATTTCATACGAAGCATTTAACAAAACATAACCCAAGTAAGTTACACCAGAATTTTCCCCAGCAGAGCGCGTCGTACAACATAAAACTTACCATCACCTTCCCTGTTAGTTGAAGAACAATTTATATCAAGTATTTGAGGTGGAGGTCACTGGCATTAACTAGCCATCCTGGACATAGCCTGGTAATACGGGACCCTTGCAACGCAAGTAGCGAGCTCCGATGCAAGTCCCCGTCTTACCGGTTGCTTCATACCCAGCTCGGCTATAACCTGTTTCTTCCTAGGCCGAGTCGGTCCCGTGGCCCCGGGTTGCCGCTCGAAGAAACCATCGCCCTTGTCGACAAGTTGTCCATGACCTTGATAGGTTAACAAGGTATATTTGGGGTACCGTTGGGGCTTGTTATGTAATCGATTCATTTAGTTGTTTTGCAGGCCTAAAATAATTCTATCTCTTTTCTACACAATTCATCTTTTTTCTACTCAAACATAGGACTTGTATTTTCTAAGCGAATCATTCCATTTCATTACCATTACCCAAGTTCTCATTTTTGAAATAGAGGGTCGAGATGAAGGAGGTCAGCCACTCACCATGAGTTTTTACTTGAGGCGAGAGACTGGTTGGCCGCGCTAGACGTCGCCTACGCGATTACCTGAAATAGCACAAGCAACCGATTAGAACACTGTATTAGGCAAGAAATTTGATAGGAAATGCGAGTTCGAAACGTAAGCCATGAAAACTATCGAAAATATTCACGAAAACGCATTCAGAAAACCAAAGCCAAAACCAACGCAAACGGCGTGAAAAATAGAGCAACAAAAGGTCTCTCCCGACTCAGCCGCAGAGTCAATCCTCGAGGGCTACCCACTGAATATGGGACTTGGTTTTGAAGTACCCATTCCATAACGTGGAATGGATCTTAATTCAACCGTTCCCGTTCGATCGATTCGATCGATCCCGACCTATCGGTCCCGACCGAGTCGATAGCGACAGTGTTCCTTTCTCGCGCACCCCGTGGACAAAGAACGGGGCACGATGTAGGGACGGGATACTACACCATATAACCAACAAAGAAAAGGTTTCGTCCTCGAAACTTAAGGACAGAACCTACCTCTATGAAAATAATGAAGGAAACTTTTCTTTCATCTCTGACTCGAGTTCCCATGTCGACTCTTTTGCCGCATGGTTCCTCCAGAGTACGCGAACAAGAGGGATCACTCAACTTCGCAGCAGCTTATCCTTGCGTTCTAAGATTTGAACTGGCTCTTCAACGTAGCATAAGTCAGACTTTAGCTCCAGCTGGCCAAAATCCACCACGTGGCTAGGGTCGTGCACGTACTTTCGCAGCTGAGAGACGTGGAAGACATTGTACACACCTTCAAGCGACGACGGCAGGGCAATTTTATAGGCTACCGGGGCTGTCACGCCCCGCTCCCGTAGGAGCGATCGTCCTCGCTAAGGCGTGATGCCGCACGGGCCTAGATTGCGCCCGTGCAAGGCCAAGTCCAGAAACGGCCGATTTAATTACTAGGCCACAGAGTCGCACAGAGTGTCCCCATTTGCAGCGGAAAGTAAATGAACACAAGTTGAATACGAAATCAAACTCTTTATTGATATTCAAGAAGTTACAAGCGGCGCTAGGCCGATATTACAAATCGCTCAAGCTCTCTCTCTCTGAAACATAAAAGGCGTGCCAAATGGCTTACAACATGGAAGGATACATGGCGATGTTCCGATACATTATGTCCTGTATAGGGTGCTTCAGCTTCTTGCAACGTTCCAAGGCCCCAGAGTTGGCTCCGCGCCTTGACACGTTCGATGGAAGCTCCGCACCCGCCGGCGTCTCCTGCTATCCTGCAAGCATACTGTGGGGTTATCAGTACATTGTTATGCACTGGTGGGGAGGCTGGCTCGCCCACAATGCCATCATTACCAAACACGTTCTATAATCTTTTGTGCATCTCTATCATTCATTGTCTTTCTAATCTTGCCTTAGGATCAATTTCATGGCATATTGCATAGCCTATCTCGTGTTACCGAACTCGAGTGTCGCATGGAAATACATGTACGACTTACCCATACTTACCGTCCGGCCTTCCCTGTTCAAGGTAAACCAAGTTAAACCACAATTCATGAATAATAACATAACACGATTCTTGTACGCATTCAATATCAAGTGTGTGTCCATGTCTCGGGATTCTAGCACGTCGTGGGCATGTTCTAGCACGTCGTAGGCACGTTTTAAAGTGTTACAATTCAAGCATGTTTCGGATATTATATTCAAGCACGTTCAGGAGTGTTACATATCGAGCATGTTCAGCATGTTACATTTTAAGCATGTTCTGAGTGTTATATTTCAAGCATGTTCAGGAACCATTTCATTCAGTTAACTTAGACTACTTTGATTTCAATGCAAGAACTTGCACGTGGATTGCCACCAGCATAGTCCACTTAATCTACATGCACGGGTCGCTGGCTTCACAAGCCATTTAGGACATTCCCCTGTGGCAATTCTCAACTTAGCGTAGGGTGATGGCTGGTACACCCCGTTAAGTCTCTTGAATATACCCTCCTACTTACGTCTCTTGGTGCCCAAGCCCGCACCCAAGCAGCCCGTAAGCGCCGTTGATTCTGCCTAGGCCGGCCACGGTTTACCCCCCCAACGCCCGTGCCGCAGAATCCTTCCACACGACGGCCACGGTTTACCCCCCCATCGCCCGTGCCGTTTGTCCACGACCATTTCGTATTATCTTGTCTTTTACTTAGCGGCTATCTCCGAGCCGTAGGCTAACCCTTAGCCATAATGCGTTAACGACCAGGTTGGCGTCCGTACAGCGCGGGTAGCGAGCCCCGTTGCACGTGCCCGTCACACCTGTCGCTAGCGTCTTCCATGTCTTATCTTTCATGTACTCTTTCTTTCATTTCATTCTTTAACTTGTTCGTTCGTTCATAGAGTCATTCATGTATTTATTCATTCATTCGTTGATTCATTCGTTGATTCATTCATTCACGCATTATGCAACTCCCAGTATGGGAGTCGCCTTGGCGACCCATCGGTCCCATAGCCTTCCAATGTTGCTAAACTCTACTCGGAGCGACTATGTTGATAGCCTTCCCGTTTCATTGTTGTAAACCATTCATTGTTTCATTGTTTGAACATATAAGGGACATGAACGTGAGCTCGTGCCTTAGCACGAGCGTAGAGCGCGGTGCGAGCATTTCTATAATTACCGAGTTCTTTTCCATGTTCTAAGCAAGCATGCAAGATGGGATTATTCTCTTAGCTAGGTGCGTTGAATCATTTATTAGCATGCAGGGTGTTATCGCCTAGCGATTCTCGTGATAGTGTCCGCATTGTTATGTGTCTAGGCTAAGCACAGACGGGTTCATCGGAGCCACCCACCTTAGCGATGTTCGCATCGGCCGAGCGATACTCCGAGCGCGCCTTTGAAGGTCTAAGCCTGGATCCATCTTGTCGGGCCAATACAAGTCTGGCATCGATTTGCATCGATACTTCATCGGGTCGAGGCAACTCTTCGGGTCGACGGCTCGTTTTGAGTCGTTGCACACGCCGTTTGGAATCGGCGTTCCGCTAGGGCGGAGCGGGTCACTACATAATGCACCACTCAAAACAAGTCTCGTCCTCGAGACTTCTTGAGTGCAGGTCATCCTACCGTTTCTTAACTCGGATCGTGTACACATCTTAGGCAATTTCCTATCGAATGGCTTTATCGTTCGATGGCATCGAACCGTACTTGATATCTTTCTAAGTTCCGTATCACACGCGTTTGGTCGATTTTATTGAATAGCTTCTCGTTCATTTTAGACTTGTTGTTACTTATTCAATTCAAGCATTCTTCGTATTGGTTTCTATTTCGTCGTGTCATGAGACTGGAATGGCCGTATGGGGCACGTTGTAATTCGTCAAATGTGAGGGTCGTAGGCTAAGGCAAATTCACTTTCGTTCATCTCGGTCATCGAGATGACCCGTTTCGCTTTTCAAGCGTTCGTGCCCACGAAATCAGTATGATTTCTGCTTAGCGGGGTCGACCAAGTCTATAAAATTTCCGTCCGATTCAAGACTAAGAACGACACCATCGTCGAGCATAACTTCCTATCGATGGTTCAATTCGTTGCACCAACTTTTAACTAGCACGATTTTACGTTCACGACACTCGTTCACTCCCCAAGTCGTGCTAGAACTCAGCGTATCACTTGGTTGGATCGTGCACGCATTTCAGGCGTCCCCAAAATACATGCATTCAGCCAAGCCGCAGGATAGTGAGTTTGTCATTCTCACTCGAGTCGCATCGTGCACATACTCAAGCGTTCCTGAGATATATGCATATCAGCCGAGTCTCGTGAGCAGGGTTTCCTACTCTTGATCCACTCTTTCAATCCATGTCAATCCTCAAGCTCAATCCTTTATTTGCAACTCTTGCAACAGGGCGTCTCGCCTATCCGCTAGGCCAATTCTCAAGGCTAAGTCAATGTCAGGATTGGAATCATAGTTCCCCAACAATAATGCCAACACTGACCCCAATCCTAGGGTCAAACCAAAGTCGGTGGTGCAGGATTTTTTTACCCAAGCTCGTGTCACTCAGATTCCTAAACATCGAGCACGATCACTTAGTTCGCATAGATGCATTCGTTTTGCAACATCCAAATCTGTTCAATCACCAATTCTAAACCAATTCATGTATTCGATCACAAGGTCATCCAGCTCGACAATACGTTCTGCCCCAATCTCACGCGAGTCCGATTATCCACGACGGTTCATGAATCACCATGCAACGCTCCCGCGAAATAATCATTCTCATCGGGGCGTAACTCTTGTTTGAGTTTAGACTAACTCATTCTCGATACGCAGATTGGACCTACTCAATCCTCAAGTTCAACTCTTCAAACACACAATTCATCCTCAAGTCTCCTTCGTGTCAAACCACAAGTCGAAGCATACGAGTTGCCACGCCAGGCGAGTACCGATAACTCCCGCTGTATGAATCACCATACCAGCGCTCACGCGGAGTGATAGTCCTAGTCGGCGTGACGCATGTGCGAGGCTGGGGTTGCGCTCGCATAAGACAAGAATGTCGACGTTGGGGTTTTCGTCGAAGAAATCCAAACACTTCATTTTCATTCAAGCCGCGATCTCTATTCGACAGTCCGACCGTCATTCATTCAACCAGAAATCCTCGAGTCACGTCTATATTTTCCTTGACACGTTTTAATACCCCGAGTATAGCATCCAACGGAACAATGACATTTGCACGATCGTCATTCGCCGAGTCAGAGTACCCCCGAGTTATCGCATATCGATCTTTGATACGCCTCAATACCATCGACGATATGCGTAACCCGACGATCTTCCTTTGCAACCAATTTCGAGTCATGCGACGATGCCGTTGTCCGAGTTGGATATTCCACAATTTTATTTAATATTCAAGATCAAGTTCATCAGCTATTCCTCTAGCTCGTTTCAAGATTGTTGTTTAAAATTCAAGTCACATTTCATTTGTATCAATCCGAAATCGTACGTGCGATCCTCTAAGTTTCCTCGATCAAGACCATTTATTTCCATTCATCGTTCCGAGTCATTTTCTAACATGCGTTACCCATTCACAAGTTGTCCAGCGACATCTCGTTCGGGACTTTTAAAGTCACGGCCAACTAAGCGTGACACATTCTAGAGCTTTGCGCGATTGCATCGCTTCGCCGACATACTCGTTCTATCCGTTAATCCTTCAGTCTCGCTCGAACAATTTCTATAACGTCCATACACCACTCAGGGTTCGAGCCACTCGACTAGTCGTTGACACTCATTCTTATTCTTCTCCGAGCTATCACATACACCACTCGGGTTTAAGCCATACGATCTAGTCCTCAATTACGTTCGCGTCATGCGCTAAGACGTCCTTCAGATTCGTTCGACGAATCTCTAGCGTAGTCGCTTACGTCGTCTCGACGTACTAAGTCGTTCACACGAGTCCTCAAAATCCAAGTCAATCATTCGCGTACGCCTAAGCGTTAACTCGATAGCGTTCCTATCGATATACACTCAAAGTGTATCTCCGTTCTCGATCGAGCGATACTTGATATCGCTCGCAACCCGATTGCACCCAAGAGTCGAGGTACGCGACACGCGGACTAAGTTGTACCGCTTAACCATCCCGTACGGACTACATTCAAGTTTGCACGCTCACTCATTCTCGTTCACAACTCGTTTGCACCAAAGGGTCTAGGTGCGCGATACTCCGTACTACTTAGCCAAAAGGCTGCGTGTATGACCATCCCGTTCGAACTATACTTCAGTCTCGTGTACTCGTTTGCTATCGTCAGCGTAAGCTTATTCAAACACGCCTTACGTTTGCTAACTTTTAACATCGGCTCCTTCCAACTCAAGTTCGTCGTGGTTCGGCACAAAGGCCTTCGCCTATCAAGTTCGTCGTAGTGGCACAAAGGCCTTCGCCCATTGGTCCCGTGCAACCGAGTACTTGTACGAGCTTTTGAAAGTATTAGACTTATTGTATGGAACATCCCAAGGCACAATGAGAGAGAGCGTACACTTCTTTTGCTTTCCAACCGAGCTTTCAAAACTGAGAAAATCGAAATGAAGTCCAAGGACGTAAAGCCGTGCTCTGATACCAATCTGTCACGCCCCGCTCCCGTAGGAGCGATCGTCCTCGCTAAGGCGTGATGCCGCACGGGCCTAGATTGCGCCCGTACAAGGCCAAGTCCAGAAACGGCCGATTTAATTACTAGGCCACAGAGTCGCACAGAGTGTCCCCATTTGCAGCGGAAAGTAAATGAACACAAGTTGAATACGAAATCAAACTCTTTACTGATATTCAAGAAGTTACAAGCGGCGCTAGGCCGATATTACAAATCGCTCAAGCTCTCTCTCTCTGAAACATAAAAGGCGTGCCAAATGGCTTACAACATAGAAGGATACATGGCGATGTTCCGATACATTATGTCCTGTATAGGGTGCTTCAGCTTCTTGCAACGTTCCAAGGCCCCAGAGTTGGCTCCGCGCCTTGACACGTTCGATGGAAGCTCCGCACCCGCCGGCGTCTCCTGCTATCCTGCAAGCATACTGTGGGGTTATCAGTACATTGTTATGCACTGGTGGGAAGGCTGGCTCGCCCACAATGCCATCATTACCAAACACGTTCTATAATCTTTTGTGCATCTCTATCATTCATTGTCTTTCTAATCTTGCCTTAGGATCAATTTCATGGCATATTGCATAGCCTATCTCGTGTTACCGAACTCGAGTGTCGCATGGAAATACATGTACGACTTACCCATACTTACCGTCCGGCCTTCCCTGTTCAAGGTAAACCAAGTTAAACCACAATTCATGAATAATAACATAACACGATTCTTGTACGCATTCAATATCAAGTGTGTGTCCATGTCTCGGGATTCTAGCACGTCGTGGGCATGTTCTAGCACGTCGTAGGCACGTTTTAAAGTTTTACAATTCAAGCATGTTCCGGATATTATATTCAAGCACGTTCAGGAGTGTTACATATCGAGCATGTTCAGCATGTTACATTTTAAGCATGTTCTGAGTGTTATATTTCAAGCATGTTCAGGAACCATTTCATTCAGTTAACTTAGACTACTTTGATTTCAATGCAAGAACTTGCACGTGGATTGCCACCAGCATAGTCCACTTAATCTACATGCACGGGTCGCTGGCTTCACAAGCCATTTAGGACATTCCCCTGTGGCAATTCTCAACTTAGCGTAGGGTGATGGCTGGTACACCCCGTTAAGTCTCTTGAATATACCCTCCTACTTACGTCTCTTGGTGCCCAAGCCCGCACCCAAGCAGCCCGTAAGCGCCGTTGATTCTGCCTAGGCCGGCCACGGTTTACCCCCCCAACGCCCGTGCCGCAGAATCCTTCCACACGACGGCCACGGTTTACCCCCCCATCGCCCGTGCCGTTTGTCCACGACCATTTCGTATTATCTTGTCTTTTACTTAGCGGCTATCTCCGAGCCGTAGGCTAACCCTTAGCCATAATGCGTTAACGACCAGGTTGGCGTCCGTACAGCACGGATAGCGAGCCCCGTTGCACGTGCCCGTCACACCTGTCGCTAGCGTCTTCCATGTCTTATCTTTCATGTATTCTTTCTTTCATTTCATTCTTTAACTTGTTCGTTCGTTCATAGAGTCATTCATGTATTTATTCATTCATTCGTTGATTCATTCGTTGATTCATTCATTCACGCATTATGCAACTCCCAGTATGGGAGTCGCCTTGGCGACCCATCGGTCCCATAGCCTTCCAATGTTGCTAAACTCTACTCGGAGCGACTATGTTGATAGCCTTCCCGTTTCATTGTTGTAAACCATTCATTGTTTCATTGTTTGAACATATAAGGGACATGAACGTGAGCTCGTGCCTTAGCACGAGCGTAGAGCGCGGTGCGAGCATTTCTATAATTACCGAGTTCTTTTCCATGTTCTAAGCAAGCATGCAAGATGGGATTATTCCCTTAGCTAGGTGCGTTGAATCATTTATTAGCATGCAGGGTGTTATCGCCTAGCGATTCTCGTGATAGTATCCGCATTGTTATGTGTCTAGGCTAAGCACAGACGGGTTCATCGGAGCCACCCACCTTAGCGATGTTCGCATCGGCCGAGCGATACTCCGAGCGCGCCTTTGAAGGTCTAAGCCTGGATCCATCTTGTCGGGCCAATACAAGTCTGGCATCGATTTGCATCGATACTTCATCGGGTCGAGGCAACTCTTCGGGTCGACGGCTCGTTTTGAGTCGTTGCACACGCCGTTTGGAATCGGCGTTCCGCTAGGACGGAGCGGGTCACTACAGGGGCGACCCGCTCGAGTATTTCGAACGGCCCAACGAATCTCGGACTCAGCTTTCCCTTCGTACCGAACCGAGTAACTCCTCGCATAGGCGACACCTTCAGGAACACGTGATCGCCCACCTGGAACTCAAGCGGTCTTCGATGGGTGTCGGCGTAGCTCTTTTGCTGACTCTGTGCAATCTTCAGTCTTTCCCGAATTAGCTTGACCTTTTCCACAGTCTGTTCCACCAGCTCCGGGCCGAGTATCTGCCGTTCCTCGACTTCATCCCAACAAATGGGCGATCTGCACTTTCGGCCGTACAAAGCTTCATACGGCGCCATTTGGATGCTGGATTGGTAGCTATTGTTGTATGCAGATTCTGCCAGCGGTAGGTGGACGTCCCAGCTTGATTTGAAGTCAATTACGCAGAGCCGTAGCATGTCTTCGAGAATCTGATTAATGCGCTCCGTTTGGCCGTCGGTCTGAGGATGGTAAGCTGAGCTGAACTGCAACTTGGTACCCAACGCCGACTGAAGTCTACTCCAGAATTGCGACATGAACCGTAAATCCCGATCAGAGACGATGGATACTGGAACTCCGTACAGCCGTACTATCTCATCAAGATAAATCTGCGCCAGGCGATCAACGCTCCAAGTAACTTTGATGGCGATAAAGTGCGCTGACTTGGTTAATCGATCGACGATGACCCAGAGAGCGTCGTTCCTCCGTGGTGTCTTCGGCATGCCAACAATAAAATCCATAGTGACGTGATCCCACTTCCACTCGGGAATAGCGAGGTTCTGCATCTCCCCGCCTGGTCGCTGATGCTCAGCTTTCACCTGCTGACAGGCCATGCATTGCGACACGAAGAGCGCCACATCTCTCTTCATCCCGTGCCACCAGAAGGTCGTGCGGAGGTCCTTATACATCTTGGTACTGCCTGGATGCAAGGTATATTTCGCATAATACGCCTCCGACATTATCTCCTTTCGCAGTTCTGAATCATCCGGAACACATAGTCGGCCATTCAATCTCAGCACGCTGGTCTTGTCTTCCGCAAAGTCGGTCGCACTACCTATCGAAATTCGCTCGTACATTTTCTTCAGGTACGGATCATCCTTCTGAGCGGCCATGATCTTTTCCAGCAAACTCGGCTCTAACTGTAGCTGCGCCAACCGTACATCCCTGAATCGAACCCGTAGATCGATGCCCATTTCTTCTAGGTCTTGTAGTAGTTTGCGGTTGATGGATAGCAAGGCAAGATATTTTTGACTCAGAGCGTCCGCCACCACATTTTTCTTGCCCGGAGTGTAGTCGATCGTCAAGTCATAGTCTTTGATTAGTTCGAGCCAACGTCTCTGTCGCAAGTTCAATTCCTTTTGGGTGAAGAGATACTTGAGGCTCTTGTGGTCGGTATAGATTGCTCACGCTACGCCATATAGATAGTGACGCCACAATTTCAACACGAACACAATCGCCGCTAACTCCAGGTCGTGCGTAGGATAGTTCTTCTCGTACGGCTTTAACTGTCTGGAGGCGAAGAATATCACCTTGTTTCGCTGCATGAGCACACATCCCAAGCCCTGGCCTGAAGCATAGCTGAATATCTGAAAACCCTCTGGCCCATCCGGAAGCGCGAGTATAGGTGCCGAAATTAGCCGCTGTTTCATCTCTTGGAAGGAAGCCTCACAGTCATCCGACCACTCATACGCGACTCCCTTTTGAGTGACGCGAGTCAGAGGCGATACAATCTTCGCGAAGTCCTTCACGAAGCGTCGATAGTATCCCGCCAAACCAAGAAAACTTCGAATCTCACTAGCAGACGCAGGGCGCTTCCAATCAGCAACGGCTTCAACTTTCTTCGGATCGACTGTAATGCCTTCGGACGAAATGATGTGACCGAGAAAGGATACGCTACTTAGCCAAAATTCGTACTTACTCTGCTTTGCATATAACTCATTCTCTCGAAGTGTCTGGAGCACGGCCCGTAGATGTTCTGCATGCTGCGCTCTGTCCTTTGAGTAGACGAGAATATCATCAATAAAGACTACACAAATTTATCAAGAAAGGGTCAAAATATCCGATTTATTAGATCTATGAAGGTGGCAGGGGAGTTCGTCAGGCCAAATGGCATCACAAGGAACTCGTAGTGGCCGTAGCGAGTGCGAAAAGCTGACTTTTGCACGTCGTCTGACTTGATCTTGAGTTGATGATAGCCCGAGCGGAGATCAATCTTCGAAAATACCGAGGCGCCTTGCAGTTGATCGAATAAGTCGTCTATGCGGGGCAATGGATACTTGTTCTGGATGGTGGCCTTGTTTAGCTCTCGGTAATCGACGCACAGACGCATGGACCCATCCTTCTTCTTCACGAACAACGCGGGCGCTCCCCACGGTGAAACACTAGGCCGAATAAATCCTCTGTCGAGTAACTCTTGTAACTGGACCTTGAGTTCCTTCAGCTTGGCGGGGGCCATTCTGTACGGGGCCTTGGAAATCGGTCTGGTATCGGGGAATGTATCGATGCTGAACTCGATTTCTCGGTCGGGGGGCATGCCGGGTAGCTCGTTCGGAAACACATCGGAGAATTCTGCCATAACGTCGGTCTGACCCGCATTTGTACCATCCTGTCGTATGTCTCGGACGGACGCCAAATAGCCTTCGCACCCAGAATGCAGCATCCTCCGAGCAGAAATCGCCAATATCAGCATGCAGGTCGACGACGCCTCACCACACGAGAAGCAGAATTCAGGCACTCCTGGAATACGGAAGGTGACCGTCTTTCTGGCGCAGTCTATGGTTGCGTTGCACGGCCCGAGCTAATCCATTCCCGGCCAGAATGATATCGAAGTCCTTCATGTCTAGGACTATCACGTCAAGATCGATCTTTTGACCGCCGATACAGATTATCCCGTCGGCGCAAGCTAAATTAGTAAGTATTGGTGTGCCCGAAGGTGTGCTTACGCTAAGGTCGAGATCCAGTGATATTATCAGAAATTTGTGCTCGGCGGCAAAGTCCGCCGATATAAAACTATGTGAAGCACCTGAATCAAATAGTACACGAGCAGGCACATTATTGAAACTAAGTATACCTGTCACGACCGTATCTGACGCAAGCACTTCATCTCGAGTCGTGGTATAGACGCGGCCCTGGGCATTGGGGCGACGGTCTTGGCCATTTTGCGGTGCGGATTGATGGACTCGGAGCGCTGGAACTTGATTTTCTGGACGGTGCTTGTCACTCCCCATTCCCAGAATAAGTATTTTATACGTGTACTTCTTGAATGTATTTATTCAATATTTATCATGCATTTGTTCTGTATTTAAATTCTTTAATTTCGTGCTTATTAATTTTCCTGTATTTTATTTTCTGCTTTTTCTTGGCTCTTGGTTCATTTCGGTTCATGGTAAACCAACTTGGTGTGGTTTGGTTCAACATGGAAAGGAATGGATGGCTTGGATTTGGTGGAGAGAATGAATGGTGGAGATCCACTTGACCTTGATATAAAAGTTCTTCTTTCATTCTCTCTCTTCATTCATTCACATTTACTTCTCCACCAAACCCTAATCCACTTGTGAGAGGCAAGTACATCTTGCACACCATGAGGAATTTCATGCATCCTCATTTATTTTTAGTCCATGTTGTTCATCTTCTCTTTCTCTACAAGTTTAGGTCTTGAAGTTCTTGATTTCCATGGATGGTTGGGTGTAGATCTAAGTTTTATGTTTTGGGTTTTTATATGAATTTTAGGGTTTTGATCTATCAAACATTGTTATTTTCGAAAATAAGTGGTTCCATGTTGTAGAGAATTTAATTCTACTAAAGTTTGACTTTTGAAAAGTTAGATTTCGATTTATTTTGTGGAAGTTATGGCAAAAAGTATTTTTGTTCGTTCTATATTCATCTGCAGCATGAGGCGTATGTCGCAGTAGGCGTATATGATGTCGCAGTTGAGCCGCATGAGGTGCATGTCGCAGTAGGCGCATATGGTGTCGCAGTTGAGCCGCATGAGGCGTATATCGCAGTAGGCGCATATCGTGTCGCAGTTGAGCCGCATGAGGCGTATGTCGCAGTAGGCGCATATGGTGTCGCGAATGGGCTGCATGAGGTGCATGTCGCAGTAGGCGCATATGGTGTCGCAGTTGAACCGCATGAGGCGCATGTCGCTGTAGGCGCATATGGTGTCGCAGTTGAGCCGCATGAGGCGTATGTCGCAGTAGGCGCATATGGTGTCGCAGTTGAGTCGCATGAGGCGTATGTTGCAGTAGGCGCATATGGTGTCGCGAATGGGCCGCATGAGGCGCATGTCGCAGTAGGCGCATATGGTGTCGCAGTTGAGCCGCATGAGGCGCATGTCGCAGTTGAGCCGCATATGGTATTGCAGTTGGGCCGCATATGTCGCATGAGCCGCATATGTCGCAGTTAGTCCGCATGCATGTCGCAGAATAGGCCGCATAATGCCTATTTTGGTTGTTTCTGACTGTTATATGTCCTAATTGACGAAATTGTGGCTAGAATTTCTTCTAACTCCCAACATGAAATTTGTAGATCTTTTTCTTGGCTTCAAGAATATGTTACCAACTAATTTATACTAGTTATGGACTCGACCATGCTTAATACTAATTTAACTTTTATGCCTTGTCACGAATTGACCCCGACTGTTACTTGACTAATAATTGATCATGCGTTCCTAGTTGGAACTAAGAGACTGGCTAGTCGTCTTATTAAATTGAATGAATGAGACACGTTCATATTAACTATGAACTATTATAATCGATTGGTCGATCCCGAAGATTGACATACAGGCACACATGCAGGCTTCAATTTATTTATTTATTTATTTTCTACAAAAGAAGCATGTGTACTTTATGGTCAAGGCATGATTATTCCGTGGTTAGTTTGGATTGTTGTATTACGCTATGTAAGACCTACAACCTAACCGCACGGGCATCGTTATAGAGTTGTGCATATCGTACCCCGTACGAAAGTACTCATTCTGAATGACCATGATCCACGGCATGGGATTTCACTCAACGTAGAGACTATTAAGTTAAATAAAATAATAATTGCATGGAAAGAATGGATTTCCGAGTTCTTACATGGCAGCCCTCTTGGGACTAGTAGTGCCCGACAGGCCGGTTGGTCCCCACAGATACTGTAAATCTACCACACGGGCAGGGAGCGGTATCTGGTTATATTATCTATTGTATATTGTATATTGATGACGGGCGTCCCGCTGGGACTCGTCTAATTCATGATTGGCACAATTGATTGACTGGGTAAACTAGCCTTGCTTGCACATAGTAAGAACTGAGGAATCCTTTATTGCATAATTCCAGGATAACTTGGAACTCACAGTAGCAAGCCGTAGTAGTTGCATAGCCATTTAAATTGATTTGTTTGTGTACTGTACCTACTCTGTTACCTAACTGAGATGATCAGAATGTCAGGGCATGACGGACCAACTTCTGTCCTTGTTTGGTTGGGAGGGAGGTTTGAAGTGTCGTGATGTTATGTGAATCCCAGTGGCAAGCAGAGATCTACTTATCATATTCTCTTATTACTGGTTTTAATTTCTCATATCGTGCTTCCTTGCGGTACTTGCTATTATAGGTCTAACCTCTCTGGTTTTGTATGGCCAAATTTAGAGCCGGTCCCCGAGGACTCAGCTTACTTCCACCTCCAAGATGGTCAATACTAGAGGGATGATCGCAGGAGGACTCGAGTGGGTTCCTTACTTCCCCGCTCATTTTGTTATTTACTTAATACCTTGTCGTTTGGCACCGACATGTTAGTCGGATTATCTTGTACTTACTTTTACATAATTGTAATTAAGTCAGACTGCAGCTGATAACAATTGTGTACACTTTGCTACATCATCTGGCTATGTTTTGTAAAGCCAGATATCAAGAATATTTTGACTGAGCGTTTGGGACGCCTTACTGCTTTATCTTACATGTTCTCTATTTCTGTTTCTTGTTTGAATGATTGAGACAATAGATGTGAAATGATCATAGTGAGACTTTCATGTAGTATGCACCCCCCTCGTCTTTTAGACAACATTGATCGTATTATACGGTATTCATCTACCCGTAATACGTAGCTGGCTGAGTCATTCTCCCGCTCTCCAATATTCTGGTTCTGGGGCGTGACAGTGCTGTTGGGGCGCCATTGGACGGTGCTGTTGGAGCACCGTTGGGTTCGGCCTGGTCGGACATTCAGCACGATTTTGGCCCTTCTTGCCACAGTTCCAGCATCCATCCTCTGGTATCCGGCAATCGACGATAGTGTGACCGGGCCGACGACAACGGATGCAGTAAGGCCATGGATTACGCCCTTGATACCCGCCTTGTTGCCCATTATTTGGACGCTTGGTCATATTGTTTCCTCCCACGTGGCTAGGGCGTTTGTGATTGTATGTATGCACAGCGTCGGCAGCACCTGGAGGGTATTGGCTTTCAAGGCGGAGGGCGTGGTTGAGAGACTCCCCCATCGTTTTGTATACGAAACAGACACATGGGCGTAGATGGATGGTCGTAGACCCACTTCGAACCGTCGAGCACGACTCGCCAGGGAGGGCAGGAATTCTCCAGCAAACTTCGCTAACTTGTTGAACTCCGCCGCATACTGCCGCACCGTCATATTCCCTTGCCTTAGCTGCATGAATTCATTTTCCTTCTCTTGTCGAACGGCTTCGGGGAGGTACTCGATCTCAAACGCCTCACGGAAGGTGGCCCAAGAAATTGCTGTTGTCTCGTCGTCGCGTCTGATCGCTCGCTTTTGTACGGCCCACCTGTCGTGCGCGTTCGACCAGAGTAGAAGTTGAGCGCATGCAACTTTCTTGGACTCTTCGACGCCCAGGAGCTCGAACTTGTCTTTCAGTTCCTCCAACCAGTCGATCGCCAAGGAGGGATCTTCCGTGCCGTTGAAGGAAGTACGAAAACTCTTCGTGAATTTTGACACGTCAAAGTTGGAACTTCTCGGCGCTGCATGTGTAGGCTTGGGTGCCTCCGGATCGACTTCACTTTGTCTGACCGCAGGCTCGGTTACGGCATGTGTTGTCGCGGAGTTGTTGTTGGCCACCACTGTCTGTATAATCTACTGAAGAATATCAAGCTGCTTCTGTTGTAACTTGAATTGTGCATCGAATCGGGCCTCGAACTGGGTCTGGCGTGCCTCTACCTCCCGTCGATGTGCCTCCGTCTGCCGTCGATGTTGCTCATTCAGGCGTTGATTCTTCTGAGCTTGTTGTTGTTGCGCTTCCAGCATGCACAACATCCGTTCCATGGCATCGTTAGAGGGTCTGGACCTCGAGCTACTCGAGCCGCTCGAAGCACTTTCTTCGTTCAATGCCACGTTCACCGCCGCACCTTCTGGGATTTTGAAGGTAAAAATACATTAGTCATAAAACTTATTACAGACTCCCTCGTATGGAACGACATAACTCATCGACACGAGACCAACGATTTGAGACTAGAAACTCGACACTAGAGGCCAAGGACGTAAAGCCGTGCTCTGATACCATTATGTCACGTCCCGATTCCGTAGAATCGATAATCGTCCCCCGGACGTGATGCCGTGCAAGCCTAAGTTGCGCTTGCACAAGGCATAGTCATAAGGTTATCCGAAACACAACAACAAGAGAATGCGTAGAGTAAATTGAACACACATTATAGAGAAGAAAATTTAAGCTTTATTGATAATGAACATCATTTTACAGACTCGATACAAAGGCGTCGCGCGGCCTTTTTACAAACTGACTCCATTACAAAATGAACGTCGACGAGATAGCCATTCCATACATTTTATCCCTTGATTACAACCAGCATTACAAAACCACCCGGGATGACGGGAAGTCGTTCCATCTGTCTTCTTGGCCTTCGACAGCGGAGTCTTCAAAAGAGGTTGGATCCAAACTTCGACCGCAAGGACGAAGCTTCAAAACACACGAGCGTAGCCTCCCTTCACGCGGCACGCTCCTCCTGATTTATCGCACCTGTAGAGAGAGAGCGAGGATCAGTACAATCAACATGTACTGGCGAGTGGCTAATTAGTTTCCAGGCTCTCATTTGGTTCAAGAGTTTAGATAAACATTTACACAACTTGCTTTTCGTGATCTTTCTAACCATCCTAGGTAATTTCATACGAAGCATTTAACAAAACATAACCCAAGTAAGTTACACCAGAATTTCCTCCGGCAGAGCGTGCCGTACAACATAAAACTTACCATCACCTTCCCTGTTAGTTGAATAACGATTTATATAAGTGTTTGAGGTGGAGGTCACTGGCATTAACTAGCCATCCTGGACATAGCCTGGTAATACGGGACCCTTGCAACGCAAGTAGCGAGCTCCGATGCAAGTTCCCGTCTTACCGGTTGCTTCATACCCAGCTCGGCTATAACCTGTTTCTTCCTAGGCCGAGTCGGTCCCGTGGCCCCGGGTTGCCGCTCGAAGAAACCATCGTCCTTGTCGACAAGTTGTCCATGACCTTGATAGGTTAACAAGGTATATTTGGGGTACCGTTGGGGCTTGTTATGTAATCGATTCATTTAGTTGTTTTACAGGCCTAAAATAATTCTATCTCTTTTCTACACAATTCATCTTTTCTCTACTCAAACATAGAACTTGTGTTTTCCAAGCGAATCATTCCATTTCATTACCATTACCCAAGTTCTCATTTTTGAAATAGAGGATCGAAATGAAGGAGGTCAGCCACTCACCTTGAGTTTTTACATGAGACGAGAGACTGGTTGGCCGCGCTAGACGTCGCCTACGCGATCACCTAAAATCGCACAAGCAACCGATTAGAACACTGTATTAGGCAAGAAATTTGATAGGAAATGCGAGTTCGAAACGTAAGCCATGAAAACCATCGAAAACATTCACGAAAACGTATTCAGAAAACCAAAGCCAAAACCAACGCAAGCGGCATAAAAAACAGAACAACGGGAGGTCTCTCCCGACTCAGCCGCAGAGTCAATCCTCGAGGCGCTACCCGCTGAATATGGGACTTGGTTCCGAAGAAGCCATTCCATAACGTGGAATGGATCTTAATTCAACCGTTCCCGTTCGATCGATTCGATTGATCCCGACCTATCGGTCCCGACCGAGTCGATAGCGACAGTGTTCCTTTCTCGCGCACCCCGTGGACAAAGAACGGGGCACGATGTAGGGACGGGGCACTACACATAGTGAATAAGAAAATTCGATTACCTCATGCACTTAAAAGGATAAAATCACTCAAACCACCTATCTGACAAACGTAGTAAAAACCAATTACCTCATGTTTGTAGACTTAAGAAATATTGAGAACGGATGTATAGATGCGTAAAAGTATATCTACCATAATCAAAATTGCTACAGGTTTTAGAGATTTTTGACAGTAATAATGCAACAAACAGGTGGCAGATATAACAACACAATCATCCTAATCCTATACTCCTAGTTTGTATAATTAATTAATACATTGTTGATATAAGCAAATAATTTAAATAAATTAAGCAAGAAAAATACAATAAAAAGACAGTATCTAATTATCAAAACATATTAGCTATCATTTTGCTTCTTTAATGGGAACTTATGGCCAGGCAAGACAGTAGAGCCGGAGGGAGTGGTTCTGGCCCTTTGGATGCTCTCCGAAGATTCCCGAGGTTCTGAGATGACAGACGGATAGGAGATGTTATGAGAATTAATGGATTTAGCTATCAATAAAAAGGGAGAAGCTTGTGGGATTTGATTTTTTTTTCTGAGAGACATTATCATAACATCTCAAAAAAAATTCGGGAGTGGTTCTGGCCTCTGGATGCTCTCGCAGAAATATTGATTTGCAGGAGCCGGAGGGAGTGGTTCTGGCCCTTTGGATGCTTAATTATCTTCATGATTTTTTGAGCAGCAGAGAAGTAGAGAGTCGAGAAGACGAAGAGTCGCCTGTAATTCAATAATCCCAAAACTAACATTTAAATAACCGGACAACCTGGACCCCTATAGCCTTTGGGCCCTGACAGTTGATATAAAAAAATGGACCCTCTATGGTCTTTGATCCTTGGACTAACCTAACTATCAACTAATATATAAAAAAAAAAACTAGGCCCCTTATAGTCTTGGGGCCGTGGGCCATCGCCCTACTTGCCCTGGCCCAGGGCCGCCCCTGCGCTAATCCATAACCTTATGAACTCCACCATAGTTCATAACAATATCCCAGATTGTATCTTTGCCAATGTCCTTCTTGACATGAACTTTTGTAATCCTTTGAACTTTTGAATGAATGCAACCTCTGTTTCTTTATTTTTAAAAAACCACTAGATTATGAACAATGTGCATGCAGTTGTCCTAGGAATAACTTCGTGTTCGGTTAGTTGAGGGATACAAGGGACTTCTTTGTTGAGCTAGCCATTGGAATATACTGTCATTCCCAATTAATTAAAATCCATTTTTTAGTCTGTTGAGTACACCGGAGGATCCTGGATATCGGATAGACACGGTTCGAATGTTTTTCTAGGCAGTGCTCGTCGGTCCCAAAAAAAAGACACCTCAAAAAAAAATCCAATTAGAACATCGCACCAAATAGCATGGAAGTCTAAGGGCCAGAGTGCGTTGGAAGTTGAGAGCCAGATACATGGCTCTACGAGCATTTTAAGTCCTAATTATAAGAGCATCTCCAACCCTATTGTGAGTTTAAAAAAAATGGTTGCCACATAGGAATGAATGACAACCATTTTTTCCAAAAGTACTTCTCCAATGCAAATGTGAAATAAAGTGTGGAGTTGACATGGCAATGACATGGCAAAGACAATGTGAAGTTGGTTGTCTAGATCTAGACAATGCACTTCACAATGACTTTGTCTCCACATCATCAATTATGAATAGAAATATTTACAAAAAAGTTGAAGAAGTGGAGGAGTTGCCTTGGAAGTTGGAAAAAATACTTTTTATTGTCCCCTCAATACTTTTGCATTGGAGAGAGTTTTTCTATCTCATTATCTTTTGAGATATAATTTTGCCACATAAACAAGACATTGTCTTGTGGCTCATGCCACATAGGAGCCACCTAAGACTCACAACACTTAACAAGACTCCAACCCTATTGTCTTGTTAAGTGTTGTGAGTCTTAGGTGGCTCCTATGTGGCATGAGCCACAAGACAATGTCTTGTTTATGTGGCAAAATTATATCTCAAAAGACAATGAGATAGAAAAACTCTCTCCAATGCAAAAGTATTGAGAAGACAATAAAAAGTATTTTTTCCAACTTCCAAGACAACTTTTAAGACAACTACTCATCTTCTTTCTTTTTTCTAATATTTTTTTATTCATAATTGATGACATGGAAGAGAAGACATTGTCAAGTGCATTGTCTAGAACAAGACAATCAACTTCACAATGTCTTCTTTAATTTTTGCCACATAAGCTTCACAATTGACTTGACAATTGCATTGGAGAAGAACTTTTGAATAAAATTTTGTCATTCCTATGTGGCATTAATTTTTTTCTAAAGTCACAATAGGGTTGGAGATGCTCTAAGACCATCTCCAACCCTATTGTGAGTTTGAAAAAAATGGTTGCCATATATGAATGACAAATATTTTTTCGAAAAGTACTTCTCCAATGCAAAAGTGAAATAAAGTGTGGAGTTGACATGACAATGACAATGTAAAGTTGGTTGTCTAGATCTAGATAATGCACTTCACAGTGTCTTTATATCCACATCATCATTTGTGAATAAAAATATTTATAAAACGAAGTAGAAGAGTAAAAGTTGTCTTGGAAGTTGTAAAAAATTATTTTGTATTGTCTTCTCAATACTTTTGCATTGGAGATGACTTTTTAAACTCATTGTCAATTGTGAATATAATCTTGCCACCTATACAAGACACCGTCTTGTGTCACATGCCACCTATGATTCACAACACAAAATAAGACAATAGGGTTGGAGATGCTCTAAGGCCTCGTTTGGTTCGCGTAATGGAAGGAAAAGGAAATCAATTCCTTGGCATTTTTTTCCTTATTGAAATTACAATTCTCTTTGATTTTCTTTTCCGATATTTGAAAATGCCAAAAAAAATTGGAAAGGAAAAGGCTAAATTGTCTGCAGGTGGGCTGGCCCGTCCGCCTGCGTGGCGCCACCCCATTGGTGTCACTTCCCGTTTCCAGAATACGTATTCTAAATACATGTACTGCTGGAATGTATTCATTTAATATTTATCATGTATTGTTCTGTATTTAAATTTCTTTAATTTTCTGTTAATTAATTTCCTGCAATTTTATTTCTGCACTTTACTTTCTGCTTTTATACTCTGCTTTTACTTTGCTTTTGGGTTCGGCCTAGATTGGTTTATTTTCGGTTTTTGTTGGTTCATCATGAACCCAACCCCCCACCTACCACCACCCCATTTAAAGCCCCAAACTCTTTCTCTCTCTTCATTACTTCTTCTCATTTCTCTTCTTCTTCCTCATAACTCTCCCACCAACCTAGAAGAGATAGGCAAGTGCCAACTTGCTTCTTGATGGATCCCCATTTTTATTCTTCCATCATCTTCCTTATTTGATTCTAAGTCTCTTTAGTTCTTGGCATTTTCGATTTCCATGGCTTCTTTATTGTAGATCTAAGTTTGTTGTATTTTCGGATTTCTTAGGTTTTGATCTAGTAAACTTTGTTATCTCCAAGTTTTGATAGTTCCATGTTGTAGAGAATTTTGTTCTACCCCATTTTGACCTATGGAAGTTCAGATTTGGGCTTAGAATGAAGGATTTATGGAGCTTGGAAGCAATGGCTTCCATGGTTCTCTTCCTTGGTTCTGTTCTCAGAAATTTGGAGAAGAAGAACAGTCACAGCCGCATGAATCTTCATTCCTCAGGCGCATGAGATTACTTATTTCACAACCTTTTCCACAGGCGTATGAGATTACTTATTTCCCAACCTTTCCTACAGCGCATGATATTTATTTCCCACAGCCGCATTCCTCAGGCGCATGAGATTGTTTATTTCCCAACCTTTCCCACAGCGCATGAGATTATTTATTTCCCCAATCATTCCTCAGGCGCATGAGATTGTTTATTTCCCAACCTTTCCCACAGCGCATGAGATTATTTATTTCCCCAATCATTCCTCAGGTGCATGAGATTGTTTATTTTCCAACCTTTCCCACAGCGCATGAGATTATTTATTTCCCGATCATTTTCCTCAGGCGTATGATATTATTTCTCAATCATTTCCCACAGCGCATGAGATTTATTTTCCACAGCCGCATGAATCTTTCTTCCTCAGGCGCATGAGATTATTCATTTCCCGATCATTTCCCTCAGGCGCATGATATTATTTATTTCTCAATCATTTCCCACAGTGCATGAGATTTATTTCCCACAGCCGCATGAATCTTTCTTCCTCAGGCGCATGATATTATTTATTTCCCAATTATTTCCCACAGCCGCATGAATCTTTCCTCAGGCGTATGATATTATTTATTTTCCAATCATTTCTCACAGCCGCATGAATCTTTCCTCAGGCGCATGAGATTATTTATTTCCCAATCATTCCCACAGCGCATGAGATTTATTTCCCACAGCCGCATGAATCTTTATTCCTCAGGCGCATGAGATTATTTATTTCCCAATCATTATTTATCTCCCAATTTTATTTCCCGAATTTGGCATTAATTAACATTGATTGTTATCTTGATTAATTATTGATCATGCGTTCCTAGATGGAACTAAGAGACTGGCTAGTCGTCTTATTGAATTAAATGGAATAAGACACGTTCATATTTGCAATCGATTGGCCAATCCCAAATATTGACATATAGATACATGCAGGCTACAATTATTTATTTATTTTACGAAAGCAGCATGTGTACTCTATGGTCAAGGCATGATTATTCTGTGGTTAGTTTTAATTGTTGCATTACGCTATGTAAAACCGACAACCTAACCGCACGGGTATCGTTGTAGAGTTGGGCATATCGTACTTTGTACGGAAGTACTCATTCTGAATGACCATGATCCACGGCATAGAATTTCACTTAACATAGAGGCTACTAAGTTAAATAAAATAATGATTGTATGGAGGGAATGGATCTCCGAGTTCTTACATGGCAGCCCTCTTTGGGATTATTAGCGCCCAACAGGCCGGCTGGTTCCCACAGATACTGTAATTCTGCCACACGGGCAGGGAGCGGTATCTGCTTATATTATTGTATATTGTATATTGATGACGGGCGTCCCGCTGGAACTCGTCTAATTCATGATTGGCGCAATGGATTGATTGGATCGACTAGCCTTGCTTGTCCATAGTAAGAACTGAGAAATCCTTATTGCATAATTCCAGGATAACTTGGGACTCACAGTAGTAAGCCGTAGGAGTTGGATGGCCGTTTAAGTTAATTTGTTTGTGTACTGTACCTACTCTGTTACCTAACTGAGATGATCAGAGCATCAGGACATGACGGGCCAACTTCTGTCCTTATTTGGTTGGGAGGTTGGTTCGAAGTGTCGTGATGTTACATGAATCCCAGTAGCAAGCAGAGATCTATTATTATATTCTCTTATTTACTGGTTTTAACTCCTCATATCGTGCTTCCTTGCGGTACTTGCTATTAGAGGTCTAACCTCTCTGGTTTTGCATGGCCAGATTTAGAGCCGGTTCCCGAGGACTCAACTTACTTCCACCTCCAAGATGGTCAATACTAGAGGAATGATCGCAGGAGGACTCGAGTGGGTTCCTTACTTCCCCGCTCGTTTTGTTAATTACTTTACATTTTGTCGCTTGGCACCGACATGTTAGTCGGATAGTCTTGCACTTACTTTTACATAATTGTAATTAAGTCAGACTACAGCTGATAACAATTGTGTATATGTTGCTATATCATCTGGCTATGTTTTGTAAAGCCATATCTCAAGAATATTTTGACTAAGCGTTTGGGACGCCTTATTGCTTTATCTTAAATGTTCTCTGTTATTGCTTCTTGTTTGAATGATTGAGACAATAGATGTGAATAGATGTGAAGTGACCATAGCGAGACTTTCATGTAGTATGTACCCCCTTATCTTTTAGACAGCATTGATCGTATTATACGGTATTCATCTACCCGTAATACGTAGCTGGCTGAGTCATTCCCCCGCTCTCCAGTATTCTGGTTCTGGGGCGTGACAATTGGCCTCCCCAATTTGCATGGGTCCCACGCCGGTTGACTTGCCAATGCGGTGGCGCCACGTGAAATCACTTTTTTCCTTAGGCTGTGTTTGGTAGGAATGATGAAAAAGTGAAAGAAAGGAAAATCAGAAATTTTTATTTTCCATACATATGGAAAGGAAAGACTATTTCCTTCATTTGTGTTTGGTAGGATGGAAGCAGGGCCGGCCCTAGGGTAAGCCTGACAAGACTTCGGGCTTGGGCAACCCCCCTCCATAGGGCAACTCCCCCGGCCATTTAGTTTTCTTAGTACCGGTCCAACGAAAATTCAAATTAAACATTTATCTTTCAAAAAGGATAAAGGGCAACAAAAATTAGCTCCGGCTAAGGTAACCCAAACCGCGGGGCCGGCCCTGGATGGAAGGAAAATGAAGTGATATATTTTTCTTTGTTTGGTATGAAAAAAAAAAGTGGAAGGAAGAAAAATAAAAAAATATAGACTTTATCAATTATATTCTCAATTAACAATATTTATTTACCATTTGACTTTATTGAACTACTTTAAAATAATATAATTTTTATATGGTATAATTGTAAATTAAGTTAGGTATGCACTTTTTCTTCCACTCTTTCTTCCGTTTTCAGGATGATTGATTTTTTTAAGTTATGAGGGAAAACCAATTCCTCCATTTTTTTTTTCTTCAATCCACTCTTCTTCTAGTACCAAACAAAAAAAAATATTTTTTTTCTCCCACTTTTCTCTCCTATCAAACACACCCTTAATTTTTTCCATTAGAATTTACTTTCCTCTTTTTCTCAATTTTTTCGACACCCAAATATAAAAAAAATAATCATTTTTCTTTCTCTATCTGAAGACTTTTCGAATCAAACGAGGCCTAAGTCCAAATACCATGGACCCATCCTAACTATATATCTCATCGATCAACGGGACTGGAGTAAACATATACAATAGGCTAGCTAGCTGCAGTACAAGACAGGCAGTCCTTGCAGAGAGAATGAACAGTAGGAGGCATGCAGTTCAAAGGAATGATAGGATTAGTACCACAATTTGAAATCATTTTCAGCAGGTGTCTGTCCACTGTCCAGTGGTGAAGTAATAATACGTCATTAGTGTACTATATTCTTTGTTAGACAGACAATCTAAGTAATGACTCTCTCTCTCTCTCTCTCTCCACATATCTTCCAGTTCCATGATCTCACGAGTACTAGCAGCCAGCCATGAGCCAGCCAAGTAGAATAGAGTAGTAATGAAGTGGGGTGCATCATATCAAATCAAATCAAGCATCATTTCCTGATAAAGCAAAGTTGCAGGTTGGTTGATAATGCACCAAATGCTCTCTCTCTCTCTCTCTCTCTCTCTTAAGTCTTAACACACACACACACACACTTCGTCACCTACTTGTTTTTATTAGCAACGGAAACAACATGATTAAAGTGCCCATCTCGCCTTCCTTCTCGATCTTCGCCTGCAATAAATTGGAGGTCATTTCAGCTAGATTTGGAATGCCGTTGGAGGTGCAGAGCAGAGATCATGGTACATTGTCACGGTTTTAACTCGACCGGACGGCCAAAATCTGTCATGGGATCGACCGCTTCTGTCAAATTCGGATTAGGTCAGTACTCCAGGCCCGCTCAACATAAATGACCGACCCGGTTCACTTCATTCGAGTCGGATTGGGTCGGGTTGAGCTATCCAAACGGATCGAACATGGTTGCTTTTCCAAAACCCGTACGTCCGTTCCCACCAAACGTATCGGATTGGACTGCGTGTCTACTGAAATCTGAATAGAAAAAAATTACAATGTCACAAATCTCATTCTCGATTGGTCGTGACAAAATTAAATAATCCAAGCCGCACAACCTCTATATATCATACAAAACTAAAAAAATTCAAGTCACATAAGCCTCACATATTTTTAGTTTAGTTTTAGAGTCTCGTATAATATACAAAATTTACGTTCAGATCTCCATTTTGGACGATCAGTCCAAGTCGATCGTGAGGTCAAGATCGAAATTCTATTCTGGACAATATAGTTACTAAATAATTTTTTTTTAATATTATACGAAATCCTAAAACTAAATAGACCTTATTATTATTAATATTATTATTTTATATTTTCTCTCTCTCTATCTCGCTCAAACTCGTGTCGTCTCTCACTCGTCGTTCTTCTTTTTTGGAGAGTAACGACATCCCGGATCCACCCTATGTCGTTGTGTTTTTCGTGCTGCCTCAACCCCTCGACCTCCTCTACTTCCCCTGCACCACCATCAACATCTCCTCTTCTTCTCTATCGTTGTCTCCTCCACGACCACCATCAAACCTACCATCACCAATGCTAGAACCAAAAAACTTTGAAGGGGGTATAGTAGGGGAATCACAGATGCAACGAAGAATCTTTCACATCAACGCAGGAGGAACTAAGAATTTTTCTTTTGACCAACCTAGAGATGGATACAAGCTCGTACACATCGTATAGGATAATCGGTCGCATCGCATGTGCGTAGACAAATACTTCTTGTAACTTGTTTTGATCAAGGAATGATAAAATGGGTTTTGGTAACTTGTTTTGATCAAGGAATGATCACGAGATAAACATTTTTGTATTTTACTGATAAATTGTCATGATATTTTTTTTAGTTAAACGTTTCGACATGAAAGTGTCCTTGAACGAAGTACTATAGTAACTAGGCTCATAATCCACTACTCAGGATTTATTTTGGTTGAAGATTTGTACGGGTGAGCGCATATAACGGTTGGAAACTGAAAACCGAACCGAAATATGATAACCGGTTCGGTTTTCGATTACAGATTCGATTTTTTGTTTGAAGATTTGAAAATGTGAAATATCGGTTTGATTTCGGTTCTTGATCCGAGTAGTCGAACCGAATCGATAATCGATTATATTAAATAATTTACCAAAGTACCCTCAATTCATATATACTAATATTTTCGTTATCCCAATCTAAGCGCACTCTCTCCTTTCATTCTACTTTGGCACTTGTCGTTGCTTCTTTGAGCGCCCCCCCTCTACCCTCAATCTATATATATACTAAATTTTTTCACTCTTTGTAATTGTAATAATTCAAAAATACAAATGTTAGATTTTTTTTTTTGAAGATTTGTTATTTAAATTGGCTCATTTGCTAAAATGTTAAAGTCCGACCCATGGATCCATGAAATCGGGTCGACCGAAAATCAAACCGAATTAATTCGGTTCGACTTTATTCGTTTTTTATGAAAACGATTCAATTTTCGGCTTTGAAAAATATAATTTACGGTTATCTCCGTTGTTATATATCCGGTTTCAGTTTGAATCGAAGTGAACTGTTGCTCACCCCTAAAGATTTGTCCGCAAAGTACGTAATCGTGCAAAGCCACAAACCGTTATGGACAAAAAAACTGTCCAAATAGTACACTGCCGGTGTATACTGACAATATATATTGTTGGTCCTATTTTATAGGCCATAACAATTTCTCATGATTTTTTTTTTACAATATATATTCACAAATCTTAAATTATCATAAGAAGATCGATTGTGACTAAAAAATAATTATCTCTATTTAATTGTAGTTGATATATCCAACTAGTTACTTAACAAGTTGAACTTAAATACTATGACTAATTAGTGTTTAGACCTTAGATTTTATCTAAGCTTAGAATTTAAGTCTTCACCTATCCAATTGAATTGTTTATATCATAAATTTTTATTTTTGTTTTATTTTTTTCTTTTATATCCGCCCGAATCTATATATAAATGAAAATTTCATTATCAAACATGAAGATGAAGAGAGTGTATAACATGAAAAAGAAACAAAAAGATAAAAATTCAGGTATAAATTCTCCAATTGGATATATCAAAGTTTAAACTCTAAATTGATATAAACGCAAGGGTCTAAACCATAATTAGCCCTAAATACCATCTAATTTGTTTACTTAATGAAAATTAACGAGGAACACAACACAAACAGAACCCTTTACCATTTGTGGCGGGAAGATACAGATGACGTCGTCAGGAGGGACTTTAATTTGGTTAGATACGGGCGATCCGCAGCTATCACCTCGGCACGTGTCACTTCAGTTAGACAAACTGACGTGAAATATACTTATTAGGGTTTTATATATCAATGAAAACCCATGCACGTACCCACTCGTCAATTCTAGCTCTTAATTTTTCCTTCCTTCCTTACAAAATACAAATTCAAAGTTTATGGGTGCCTATAGAAATGGTGAGCTTAATTGTCAGCATATAGGCAGGCATTGATTCGGATCCGCCGCCGTTGATATCCAAGGTGGGGTGACTGACCATGCACCTGGACTTGACTGCAGTGTGACTCGCAGTGTAGTGTACGTACCCACAGCTAGTCAAGCCTGCACTGCTGCATGCACCACCGCAGGTTGTATATACATTATATACGTATATGCAATCATGGCTTCCTGCTTTCTATGCGATTCGGAAAATCTACTAATCATAAAGAGGACAGTAATTAAAGAGAGAGAGAGAAGGAGAAGAGGAACATTTGAAATTGAATCGATCCAGGTTGCTTTCTCTTCCCTATATAAATCCACTGGTGGGCGAAGAACTGGTCAGTGCAGCATTACTTCTCATCCGTCATTAGTTTGTCTTGTGATTCCATAGAGTGTAGGATGAGGAGGTCTGGTTTGGTAATGTTGCTAGTTCTCATGACCATGAACTTGTGCTTTCTTCATGCTAATGCTCGTTTGGGTACTAAGCTTCTCTCTCTCTCTCTCTCTCTCTCTCTCTCTCTCTCTCTGCGCTAGCTTGTGATATCCTAACTTGTGTTTCTACTGTGCATGGTTGATCACTTTAGGTTGCAAACTTGGTATGGTTTGTTTAAGCCAACCACCACCACATGGACCATCACCAAAGGATGAACGTAACAAGGTTTTTTTTTTTTTTTGATGACTCTTTTGTGTATATAATTATAGTCGACATATGAACTTTGATACAAAATTTGTTTGTTGTGTGATTTTTATTTAGGTTTCTGGCGTGGAAGAGCAATATTTCAAGGGATTCAGGCCGTTGGATCCAGCGGTAAGGGGTGATCTGGTCGACTCGGACCTGAGGTGGGTGCCTTCTGGACCTGACCCCTTGCACCACAATGGCAGCCCAAAGAAGCCACAGACTCCCTGAACTGAACTGAACTGGAGCTCCTCCCACTTCTTCACTCTATAGCTATAGCTAGAGCCTTCCTTTTTGTGGGTACATGTATATATATCCTTGCCAGAGATGGAAATAGAATCCTTGTTGCTGATCTCCTTCCTCTCTTTGGTCTGTCAACTCCTTTTGGTATAAATGTATGGTCAAACAAGTAAGCTTTTGCTAAGTCAGACATGTAAGCCTCGGGTTAATTTCCTGGATGCTGAAGATTCATTTTTGACAGACTAGTACTACATAGCAGCAAGAATATTGTGATTTTTCAGGGTTTTTTTTTTTCTCTTTGGAAATATAGGCATAACATCTTCTAAGGGAAAAAAGAGAGGTTATATTTTATTTTATTTTTTGAGATGTCTGACGTAACGTACGAGATTTTGTACATGTTGTGCTGCATGCTATTTGGGTACATTGTTTCTAATTTTCACACACATATCCCCCATCTTCCTCACCGTCGATCTAACCACGGAGGTTTATAAATTTTTTTAAACAAGTAAAACTTTTATTAATACTTTGAGAGTTAGCAAGTTGTTATTCCACAATATTGCTTTAGTCTATATATGGGGATTATTTTATATGGGTAAAGGTAGTTTTTTCATATTCAAGAAAATTTGAACTGCATGGGATAAGCTAGCTAGCAGTTCTTTCATGTTCTGTTCGCGGAAGTAGAACAAAGTAAAAAATTTGGAAATAAAAAATTTGCAATGTGTGTCATGCGTACGCATATTTTATAAGTCTTTGTTTGGGAGTTGACAAGTTAACATTTTGTAGTTCTTTCGTTTGGATAGTTGGGAGAATTTGTAGTTGAGAATTGATATGATTTTTATTTTTATTTTGTATGGCTTAAATAATAATACTAATTATTATTATTATTTTATTTTTGGAGTTTTAATTTTTTTAGAATCCAATGAGGAGTTCCAGACACTTCGACCAATTTATTTTCGAAAATTAAAAGTATGAACAGTGCACTTTTGAAACTATTAATTCATAGGAGTTCTAATTTTTTTCGAAAATTAAATGTATGAACAGTGCACTTTTGGAACTATTATTCATAGGAGTTCTGATTTTTTTGAATGACTAACCAAACAATAAAAGTTGAAGTTTTTTTTTTTTAAACTAACAATAAATAGTACAAAATAGGAGTTTCGGAAGACTGATTTCTGCGAGCCACACGCACACACCCAATATTGCTATAGTCTCTACTGAAGATCATTAGAGGCGGGTAATTATAATGCCCACATGATTTGATGTTAGTGGGAACATGTTCATTACCTGAAGAGTAAAGAGCAAGGAAGAAAATCTTATTCCCATCTCTACATTGCAGTGGAAGAGGAGCTTATGAAATCAAGTTTTATTAAAATGAACTAATATTAGCGTCAGTATATAGTTCCTTTAAATCTTACAGAGATCGAGAGATCAGTTGTGAAGAAAAGGAGAGAAAGTGTTGTTATGTTCCGAGAGAGCCGTCTCATTCGTTCAGGAAAATTGTCATTAATTGTTGTCGATTTGGTGGACATTAATCGTTAGGTGAAATTCTAGTACGATTAAGGTTGAATAAATTTATTATAATCTTGGGACAAAGTATTCAGAATAAGAAGAAGTTGCACTACTAAAATAATTCCTTTTAGCAACGTCATAAGACGTCGCTAAATAAGGAAAATTCGTCGCAATAATCTATTTGCGACGTATTTAGCGACAAAAATTGGATGTCGCGTATAGGCATGTCGCAGATGACAATTTCGTCGCAGAACGTCATTTTTTGCGACGTCACGTTCAGTGTCGCTAGACGTCGCAAAATTCGCGACAGATAGCGACGTAAGTTTACGTCGCCAAAATAGCGACGTAGAGCGACCACTTTGCGACGCGGTAAACATTATATATGATGACATGGCATGGCAGCCACGTGGGCACTTTAGCGACGCCTAGCGACAAATTTAGCGACGTCCGCTCTCAGGTTGACATATCCCACGTCAGCAGTTTAGCGACATCTAGCGACGTTACGTCACTATTTAGCGACGTTATGTCACTATTTAGCGACGTCGCTGTACGTCGCAGAACGTCGCTATACGTCGCAGATATAATAAAAAAAATTTAAAAAATATGATTGGTATTTTTGTTATGCTGTGTGTCTGTGTTTACAGTGTGTGTGAAGTGCAGTGTTCGAACCATCGACAGTTTCGCTTACTGTTCTATGTTTTATCTTGGATAGAAAGAGCAACAGTTCATGGTGCACTTCTCAGAGCTTCCTCTTCACGTCCTTCACCTTCTCGGGAACCTTTACGACGTCCGGAGAAAGTGAAGGACGTGAAAATGAAGCTCTCAGAAGTACACCCTGAACTGTTGCACTTTCTATCCAAGATAAAACATACAACAGTAATCGAAACTGTCGATGGTTCCGAACACTGCATTTCACATTCACTATAAACACAGACACACATCATCACAAAAATACACATTATATTTTTTTTAAATTTCGGCAGCACCTCCTTTGTATATCAGATCATCACTTATAAC
Organism: Iris pallida; assembly: GCA_029216955.1. Classification (NCBI taxonomy): domain Eukaryota; kingdom Viridiplantae; phylum Streptophyta; class Magnoliopsida; order Asparagales; family Iridaceae; genus Iris; species Iris pallida. The sequence goes on from JANAVB010040417.1 coordinate 2,769,525, forward strand.
CCAGCGTAGGTATATTTTTCGTCACCGTCTCAGATATCACAAAGTAAATATCACAATAAAAATAGGAGGCAGTGCAAAGTAAATATCACAGACACACATCCTCACAAACATCCAATAGAGTCAAATAAAAATGAAAGATGATAAAAAGTCTCCCATCAAGTGTATAAACAAAAGTGTACCAATAAACAATTTGCCCATAGGACCAATACATACAAGTCATAAAAAAAATCAATAAAATCACTGCGGACCCCTGCCGCGCAACTGGGATAGAATGTAGTCATACTGCTCCTGGGTGAGCTGCACCGTAGGGGCAGTAGGAGGCAGTACAATGTCTGGAGTCGGCGCCGTCGATGGACCGGGAGGACGTATCTGCTCCAGCTCTCGCAGTCGCTCACCATAAACAGTAAGGGTACTCACCACCATAAACAAATTTTTTACCTTGAAGTGGGCAAACCAAAAGGTCTTCCTATCTGCGGAAGAATCTGAGTAGTCAATCCAAGGCCCACCATAGTTCTGCCTCAGAAATACCCCCAGCTGTCTCTGTACTATAGAAGGCCGATATCTATACAATAATAATTTTTCATGAATATATATGTACATATAATCATTTGAGAATATATATTAATTAATTAACTTACTTCATAGGTCCGTCCGTCCAAATCTCCATACGCGTCTCGCCCGGGAGAGCGCATGGAGGGTCGCTCTCACCTCCTGCCTGGACAGGATCAGTCTGATCGCCGTCCTCCATATGCTCGGTGTCGGCTCCCTCCATAGAGCCGTCGACAGAAGGAATGCTGGACGGGGGATCAGGGATGCTGGATGCGGGATCAGGAAGGCTGGACGACGAGGGAGGAGTCGGCAACCTGCTGGAACTGCCCTGTCCCGGTAATGGACCGGGAACAGAACGGTACACTGGCGTACTCGGAGATGAGGATGAGGGTACGGAACTGCCCTCTCCATCCCCAAGCCGAGGCTGACGGGACTGCCTAATGGAAAATCCTCCGCGTCGTCCTCCTGGTCTAGTCATACCTGATAATAATATATGACAATAAAACAAAAATACATATTTATATGATAGACATCACAGATTTTTGAAAAATATCATGGTCACAGATAAAAGTGTCACTAAAGTGTCACAGATTTATTATTACAAAAATACATATTTATATGATAGACATCACAGATTTTAATCCTCTTCTAAAAATTCATCTAGTTCGTTTAGCTCATCTTCTTCTTCTTCTTCCTCCTATACATCTTCACTTTCATCTGCATCTTCCTCTTCAGATAATTCTACTTCTTCTACACAATTAGATGTGTAATGAGGAACTTCCGTCGTGTCCACTTCTATAATATTTGTTACAAGAGGTAGTTCATCCTGTTGATAAGCTATATCGTCAACCTCAAAGGTATTTCTAGCTTTGGTCTTGCATACTGTCCACCAGTCCGACCTTGTTGTTCCCCGTTTAGGATAACTTGTGAAGTACACGAGCTGAGCCTGACTTGATAGGACAAATGGTTCATAGGCTTGATATCGACGCCGATAGTTTATATCAACAAGACCGTGCTTGTCTACTTTCCAACCTTGACCTTCAATCGGATCGAACCAATTACACCTGAATAACACAATATTAGCAGGCTCTATTCCATAAGTATATGTCAGCTCCACGATCTTCCGTAGCACGCCATAGAAATCGTTGTCCGCATCAACATCTTTGTAGTTCGAAGATCTGATACACAAACAGCTATTTTTGGTGGAGTCGAGATCCACAAAGTTGTCTCTGATCGGGCAAGTTGTTGACTTGAACCTAAACCCATAACACAGTAGCTTGGCCATATTTTTGCAGCATAAATTGGTCCCTTGGCTAGCGTTCTAATAGGCTCATTCTCAAGTCTTGCGTATGAACGATCGACCTAAATACCACGACAGAAGCAATTAAGCTCATTCTCAATCAAGTACATATACAGAAAGGTAATTACAGAGTTCTGAAGTCTTACATATGCACTCAACCATGATGGAAAATAACGTCTCATTTCTTGTTCTAGTTCTTCTTCTGTTATGTGTGGCCTACCTGACCTCACATCATCATTAAATATGCTGAAAACAACATCGTACAATTAATGTAGTAGTATAATAATCAATACTATTAAAATAATGTTGACGTTTTATTTACTTACCCCTCCAGTTTCTCTACTTCCTCCTCGTCGTAGTTGAGTAATACATACACCTGAGCAGCCCTTAGCTCATCATCGTTCAGATATCTCTTCTTCATTTTACCCGATGGCTTTCTTGGAGCATTGAATACCTTCAGTATTGTATCATTACTTTCATGATCTCCGTCGTCGTTTCTGGAAGCTCTCGTTCTATTAGTTGCAACATGAGGCTTGAAATACATCGAATAAAAGTTTGTAATCTCCTCGAGAACATAGACTTCACAAATAGAACCCTCGACCCGTGCCTTATTTTTTACCTTTCTTTTTAGGTGATTCAAATGTCGCTCGAACGGGTACATCCATCGATATTCGACGGGTCCACCAACACGTGCCTCATAGGATAGATGAATCGGCAAATGCTCCATAGAGTCGAAGAATCCAGAAGGAAACACCCTCTCTAGCTTTTCTAGTATTACCGTAATGTCCTTCTCTTGCTTTTCTAGACGATCAACGAGCAATTTCTTAGAACAAAGATCCCTGAAGAATATGCTAAGTTCCGTCAATGGATCCCAATCTGCCTGCGGTAAGAATTTTCGAAATACAATCGGAATTAACCTCTCCATGAATACGTGACAGTCGTGGCTCTTCATACCCGTCAATTTATTTTTCTTCGGATCGACACATCTTTTCAGATTTGACACATATTCGTCTGAAAATTTTAGGCCCCGGATCCACCGACAAAGTCTCACTTTATCCTCCTTATCCAGCGAGAAAATTGACTTCGGCAGGAACTGTTTTCCATTCTGTTGTATCAAATACAACGCAGGGCGTTTACATATTTCTTCTAAGTCCAACCTGGCCTTGGAATTGTCTTTCGTTTTTTCCTTTACGTCCATCACAGTATTAATTATGTTATTAAACACATTCTTCTCAATATGCATGATATCAAGATTATGTCTGATCAGATTGGTACTCTAGTATGGCAGATCCCAGAATATGCTCCTCTTTGTCCAGTTATGATCTCTACCAAATCCATCGCACTTGTACCCAGTTGTAGCATCTTCGATAGCACTTGGAAAATCTTTAACCTCCTCCCATATCGTGGCTCCGCACCACCTTGGCGGTGGATCACCCTTCTCTACAATGCCGGCACGGAATGCATTCTTGTTCCTTTCTGAACGGATGATCTTTTGGCAGAAATTGCCGATGACAATCAAAGAAGCACGATTTTCTTCCGTGTTTCAAGCGGAAAGCCTTACTACGATCCATGCAATACGGACATGAGAAACGGCCATGAGTGATCCATCCAGATAACATTCCATAGGCCGAAAAGTCGTTGATGGTCCACATAAGGGTTGCCTTCATCTGAAAATTCTGCTTCCTGGAAACATCGTACGTGTTAGCGCCTACTTCCCATAACTGATTCAACTCATCTATCAAAGGTTGTAAGTACACGTCAATGTTCCTCTTGGGATTGTTCGGACCAGAAATTATAACGGTTAGAAATATGTACTGAGTCTTCATGCACATCCAAGGCGGTAGGTTATACGGAGTGACAATCATAGGCCAGCACGAATACTGGGATCCCGAAAGACCAAAAGGAGTAAAACCGTCAGAAGATAGTCCCAACCTGACATTACGCGGATCTGAAGCAAAATCAGGATACACTCGATCAAAGTGCTTCCACGCTTCTCCATCGGATGGGTGATCCAACACTCCTTCAATCTGTTCTCGCATGTGCCAACTCATATTTTCGGCGGTCTCTTTCACCATAAATAATCTTTGCAACCGCGGCGTTAAAGGCAAGTAGTGCATTGAATCGGTCGGTCTTCTTGCACCGGTAGACCTTCCTGTACTAGTTATCTTATAGAGATCAGCACCACAAAATCTGCACACATCTGCGTCCATGTCGTCTTTGTAGTACAGCATGCACCCATTGCGACAGGAATTGATTTTTTCGTATCCCATCCAGAGCGATCTCACCATCCTCTTAGACCGGTAGAAGTCTTTAGGCAACTTAGCACCCGCCGACAAGATCGCTATAATCAACTCCAACACTCGGTTGTAGCATTCTTGCGACATGTTAAAATCTGACTTAATGCTCAACAGTCTTGTAACCGCCTCCAACGGTGAATGATTCTCACAACCAGGATACAATGGAGTCCTTGCATTCTCCAGCAACTCCATGAACTGTGCAGCATCGGCGTTCGGTGCCTCCTCAGGTGCATCATGAACGAAACTATGCCCCGCAGCGTCGAAAACCACGTTGACGCACCAGTCATCGTATGCATGATTATCTGAAACAAAATTAGTTCCCGCATGCATATACGGCTCAACGTAAGGCTCCGGCTCTGATGCTAAAGATACAAGTTCTTCGTGTGCGGTCCACTGATAGTAATTAGGCGTGAAATCCCTCGAGTACAAATGATATGTCACTTCCACTTCTGGATAATATTTTACGTTATGACATTTTACATACGGACACTTAATTTTGGTGCCGTCCATGTACTGAGGGAACGCCTTAGCAAACTGCAGGAACTGCTCTACTCCCGCTATGTATTCATCCCGCACACCACACATATCATCAGGACGACGATTGTACATCCATGAACGATTCCGCAAGTAGTAATTCATATCCATTTGGAAATAATTCTGCAAAGATGGACACACATTATCCAACAGGCACAAATTCGTATATTATGTCTTATTATGGGACACATTAGTAGCGGACAGTTACTAATAACAATGATATGCAATCTAGGTCAAGTTAGGTTGTACTAAATCAAACAAAGTCAAACAAGGTCAAGCTAAGTCAAACAAAGTCAAACAAGATCAAACTAGGTCAAGGGTTGACCTATAGTTGACTTTGTCAACTCTTAGTCCAATCTAGGTCAGATGTTGACTCTACTTTGACTTTCAGTCAAAATAGTCAACCTTGGTAAAACAAGGTCAAATCTAAGTCAAATATCTTATTTCTAGTCATTACCTACCAAGGTACCCTTTACCTTATCGCTATTGGTATCCCAATACCAATACCTTAAGTTGGTACCCTTTACCTTATCGCTATTGGTATCCAAATACCAATACCGCGGTAACATGGTTGGTACATTAAGGGTCTTTGACAAGATGACATGTTGCGAAAAGATATATCCTTATATATAGTTCTCCTACGGATTTTCTTTAACATTACGTAGCAGAACTATAAGGATATATCTGTTCACAACATGTCACCTCCTCAAAGACCCTTAATGTGACAACCATGTCACCCTCTCATATTCCTGCAACTAAAAGGCAAAAGCATGGTTTATACATGGTTTAAAGTGTCGGCCGATACCGATCCGATACGGCTGATACCGATACGGTTTGGCATGTTCCGATCCGATACCGACCGATACCAAATTTTGACCGATATCGACATTGGGGGTCTTTGTTCCGGTCAATTCGGCAAAACCAATCGGTAAGGGTGACTACTATTTCATATAATTTCAAAACTACTAAGAAATAACGCTGAAATACTTAAAATTATGCCTAAATGTATAAAATATATATTTTTAAATATAAATAATTTATTAATAATTATTTGTTTTTCGATACCAAAGTTCGATACTCCGATACGATACCGCCGATACTACCGATATCGCCGATACCAATACTCATAGGAATAGTCCGATACCGATTCCGATACCGATATTGTGAACCTTGGGTATATATCGTCAATATTTCAGATTCTTAAAATGAATTTCAAATGGATTTTTGATTGTATATATGTGTGTATTTGTGTGTATATACATTGTATACATATATATTTATATATGTATTTGTGTATGTAAGTGTGTGAGTATATATATACATGTATATATGTAGATATGTGTATTTATATATATAGGTATATATGTATGTATTGTGTGTGTGTGTCCTGTGTCCTGTGTCCTGTGTCACAGAGTCATGTCCGAAATAGGGTTAGGGTCCTGTCCCCTGCCCCCTCCCCCCTATAGGGTATCCTATTACCATAGACTAATTTAGGACACTCTTAAGATACTAGGATATCTAACTATCCTAGGATACCAAATTCTAGCCAAGATACTAACTTAGGGTACTAACTTAGGGTACTAACTTCTAGCCCATATCCTAATATCCTATTATCTTGATACCCTCAAGATACTAGCATAACCTAACTACCCTAAGATATCTAACTTAGGATACTAACTTATCTAGGATAAATAGGATACTAACTAACCTATCCAAGATACTAACTAACCTATCTAGGATACTAACTTCTAGTATCCTAAGATATTAACTCACCTATCTAACTCTAGGATACTAACATCTTAAACAAGATATTAAATTAGTGCCTAGGATACTATCCTAAATATCTAACTTAGGATACTAACTTATGGATACATATCTAAATCCCTCTCACCTTTCTCACTCTCACACACACACACACACACACACACACACACACACACACACACACACACACACACACAATCTAACACTTATCTCAATATCCCTCTTCACTCACACTCACACTACCATACTACCACACTACCACATCTAAACAAGCCATCAATCACACAACTACCTATATATTTACTATATATATATATATATATATATATATATATATATATATATATATATATATATATATATATATATATATATATATATATATATATATATATATATAAAAACATATAGGTTAAGATATTTACATATACTAGGCTATAACCAAGGGGACACAATATATACATTCAACAATTTATGCATTTATATACTAGAGAGATAGAGAGTGTATAGTGTCAAGTGTGCATATACAAGTGTCATGTGTGTACGTGTCTCCCAAACCAAACTCGTGTCCAAATACTCGACACAATGTGTCCAAAAACAAACCAAACTCAACACATCCAAAACTGGACACGAATCCAATGGACACGAGTCTTTGGGGACACGAATCCAATGGGCACGAGTCTTTGGGGACACGAATCCAATGGGCACGAGTCTTTGGGGACACGATGTGTGTCCGTGTGTGTGTGTGTCCGTGGGAGAGGAGAAGGAGGAGGAAGGAGAGGAGTTAGGTTAGGGTTTACCTGAGGAAGAGGAGGAGGAGCTCGGATTGGGGGAGGAGGAGCTCGAGGAGGAGGATCTCGAGGAGGAGGAGCTCGCCGGAGGGGGAGGGGGTCGCCGGGGGGGGGGGGGGGGAGGACACTGACAGAGGGGGAGGGAGTCGCCGGGGGGGGTGGGGGGAAATTAAAATTTTTGAGTATTTTCGAGTGAGAGTGAGGGGGAAAGAAGGAAACGGTGTGCCCTAAGTAAAAAAAATTTAGCGACGTCACGTGTTGACGTCGCTAAACGTCGCAAAAATGGCGACATATGCTAATAATATGTCGCTGAACGTCGCTATTTAGCGACGTATTAAACTCATGTCGCGGAACGTCGCTAGGCAGCAACGTTTTGCGACGTGTTTAAAAAGTTGTCGCTAAATTACATAACTAGCGACGTCATTTCTTGCTGTCGCTAAATTACGTCGCTATTAGATGATATTTTAGTAGTGTTGGATGATGGAAAATAGAAAGGTTCATTATAATCTTGGGACAAAGTATTTAGAATAAGAAGTTGGATGATGGAAAACCGAAAGATTTTTTTTTTTTGTTGCAAGCAACATGTGCAAAGACTCTTGGATTTTTTTTTTTTTTTTGTTACTGTGAGACTTTTTCTTCTTTTCTTTTGATAATTTTTTTAGAATTGTGCCGGTCTTAATATCTAATAGCAGCAAGAGTCAAGAAAGACTGTTGGACTTCTTGGTCACATTTTTTGTTGTCGATTTGGTGAACAATCGTTAGGTACCGTGAAATTCTAGTATGATTAAGGTTGAATAATTTTATTATAATCTTGGGACAAAGTATTCAATAGTATTTGTATTAGTTGTGTATTTGAGAATATAGATTGAGATTTTTGTCGTGCGACGAACTAGTCATATACACTTGTGTTTGGATCTGTCTGGACTCTTCTCATAGCTGTTATATATCATGGTCTGTATCTGACCGACCATAAAAGTAACTGTTGCGCACATCCCTGCCAGATCATCTCTGATGAGATGATGTTCCCAGACTACAAAAGATAAAAACAGAACAACAGGTCTACACGGACCGCGGCTGAAACCACGGTCACGTGTCAGCCTTGGATTGGTCGGTTTTTCCGACCTACGTTAGCCGGAAGGGGGGTGGGGGTGTTTGATTTTTTTTGGCTCAATCAAAAGCTGACACATATTCCTCTCGATTTGGGTTTCGGTTTTCTCTTCGGACTGAGAAGTCTTTCTGAAAACAGAATACTTACCTAAGTTGTCCAATGATACTATTATTTTACCATTGGAGTCTAACAAGTAAGGGCTATTTTAGGCTGCAAAGTAAAAAATTCAAAAATTGACGTTTTTATGTAATCTTTTACAGTATGAGACTCATGAAACAATTATCTCATACTTTGTAATTTTTACTATATATAAGCCCATTGCAGATGGTCCAGCTGTGTTGTGTTATTTTTTTTTTTTAACAGTGTATATAAGGGCCACTGCAATGACCTGCATACCCGGTTGCCGAGTTATTTTAGGTAATCCCAGAAAATATTAGAATTTAGAAGCCGTGTCCCACTGCTAAACTTAAGAATAAAGAATACTGTTTTAGGTTTTTTTTTTTTCTTTTTTAGAGAGAAAAGTCTTATGTGGCCGGTTGGAGACTGGAGTTCTAAGTTGTCTCTTCTAATTTTTGTAGAGAGACTCACTTTGTTCTCAAGTGGTTGAGTGCATTTTTACTGGCACGAAATTTAGAAGGGCTGTCAAGTCTTCATATTTTTTCACAATGAGCGCTCCCTTGAGTCTAGGGTTGAGCATTATTCGGTTTTGGACCGAAAATCGAATCGAACCGAATCGAATAAGATATTCGGTTCGGTTTTAAAAAAATTCGGTTCGATTTTGGTTTTAAAAATACTAAATTTTTTTATTCGGTAAACCGAATAAACCGAAAACCGAACCGATTTAATTCGGTTCGGTTTGATTCGGTTATGGTCCAATTCGGTTCGGTTTCGATTTTTCTTATTCGGTTTCGGTCGAATTCGGTTTTCGCTTATTCGGTTCGGTTGGAACTGAATAAACCGAATACTCACCCCTACTTGAGTCTCTTTCCACAGATGAGAGATGAGACAAACTTTGATTATTTTTTTAATTTTTTTTAGTATAGTAATATAAATTGTTGTTGGGTACATTTTTATATTTTAATTGTAAAAGATTTTGAATATTCTCTGTATTCAGCACAGTAAAAGACTACTTATATGATATGACAAGTGCATAAATTACAATAACTTAGGTCGTTGTATAATTGTTTTAGTGTTCTAATTATTGATTTATTTGTGGTTGACATATAGTTTAATGAAAAAAAATATGTTCTTGCTAAAAGACCTACTAGAATATGTATTATGTCCCTTTTATTTAGATGAGCTTTATAATTTATTAATATATATTTTTGTATGGTAAAGTACATTTAAATCCTTCTTAGATGTGCAAAAAATACAATTAAAAACTCATAGTTTGAAAAAAATCTTGTCATTAACAGATTTGTTCGGTTTGCACTCATGCCATTAACAAACGTTAAAATACGTCTAAAAAGTCGATTTTACCCCTCCAATCCCCCCCCCCCCCCCCCCTCCGGTGGTGGGGGCGGGTAGGGAACTGGCTGGCGGAGGGAGGATTGGGGGTAGGGGGGGGGGGGGGGGGGGGGGGGAATTGAGGTATTTTAGGTAGTTTTTTTTTTTTAAAGTCATTAACAATCATTTCTAACGGCTAATAGACGGTAGGGACTTTCTTGCTCTCGCGGACAATCTAAGATGAGGTAAACTGCTTAAGTTTTCTAATGAATCTTATTTTGCTAACGAGGCAAATCTAAAGAGGTTTTATATGCACTTTACCCATTTTTGTATAAATTGTTCTTGATTATCTTTATTTGTGGTTGACTAACTTATTTAAAAATATATTCTTGCCATTTGATTGCATAGTTCTTTTGAAGTAAAGCGAAGTGTGCCAAAGTATATATATATTTTTTATTAATTATAATTTAAAAAGTGTTAAAATAGAGAGAAAATGGTTCTTCAGCCGAACGTGCGAAGTGAGAATGATAAATTTTCGCTTCCGTGCTCCATTTTGAGGGAAAATTTTCGATATCAAAATAAGAATTTAGTGGCAAGATAAATTTGCTGTTTATGCACTTCTAGTGAATTTCTCTGCAAAATTTAAAAAAAAATAAAAATCCGACAACCAAACAGGCTCATAAAGAAAGTGGGAAATAGGACGAACTACAAGCTTAGTTCTCAAATTTTCCATCTCTGTTTGCTTGCAAAAACCACACAACGTTAATAATGTCAACCATTGTATTGCAGTTCTATGTGATCCAAAGTTTCAGGTACGTAATGATGTATTGAGAGACATGTTGATGTGTGATTGATTATATACATTCTTTGGATGTCCTTCGTTTGCAAACGAGACCATTAGGCCTTGTATAGCTTGAATATTTCTACACCAAGAGAATGTATATAATCAATCACATATGGAATACTATATGTAACGAATGTATATAATCAACATCCAAGAACCAAGAAATGTAGTGTAGAAATATTCAAGGCAATGCCCGGTTCGTTTGCAAACGAGACCATTAGGCGTTTTTATCCCAAGAAATTTAGTGTAGATTTCTGTGTTTATCGCTGGCCAGTAACGAATTGTTTTCGAGCATTAATTCCCAAGAGGTTGTGGAGCTTAAGAGGCCTCCAATTTGATCCTTCAACTTCATATGGTACAATTGGGCTTATACACCACCAGTTGGTCTTCCAAGGATCATCTCCAACAATAATTTCGCCCGTAGCCTGAAGCAATTTTGTGTCCTAATGTGTCACCATGCTGCTAATACTTGAGATCTGCTCACTTGATCTATTGCAGTTGAATCTACACGCGATCAAATTGTTCCGTTGCAGCCCAAACTTGGTTGCGTTTGGGTGCTCCTTTAGTGCAATTGCAGTAAACCCATGATAGTCATACATATGCGCATAAACGGTTAAGTCAGAGAAGGAAGCAGCAGCAGAAGAAGAAAAATCACTCATTACCAATATGCATATTGTCATCACATACTACTGAAACCAGTAAAACACGTTTGAACCCCACATATTTGAATGATACAGAATTTTCTGTGTTTGTCTTTTTCTGTGGAGGATCCTAATGATCAACAAGTCGTTCATTACAAAATTTGTCAATATTTTCGATGAACCATCACTTAACACTCTAAACTTCTACCTATTGGAAGTATCGCAAAAACGTAGCGGCAGATGAAAGCATCAAGTTGATAGTTGAACCATAACTCGAGATTGTTTGACAAATATTATCCAGTACTTCTCATTCTCCACCTTTCCTAGCTGTTCAGAATATCTTTCTCAGTTGAGTGTCTAGCTTCAACCTTCCAGCTTGTTATCATGCTCAGGTAGGCAAGTTCTCATCAGAATTCATTTGACTACGAAGACGCAGAACTCCCTTAAAAGAGGTAATCAAAATATAACCTCTCACTAAATTGCGTCTCCAGTAACTCCCCAACATATATTTGACATTAGAACTTTGTGGGTGTTTGGTGTTGATACATTTGTCCCTATTTTGACCTAGTTCCCTCTAACTGCACACATGAACTCGACGTGGTCAGTACTATGACGTTTTCTTTTCTTCATAGTTTACTTGTGAAGCAGAACATGTCCTTGAATTTTCTTTGCGTTATCATCAAAAAAAGAGACCACAATTTTCATAGGGAACCTGGATAATTTTAAGCCTTTCCCCCTTTGAAGCCAACTAGTGACAAAACTTCTCATCAAAAATTCAATGCCAGTTCCAGAGGACTAGTAAACAGACAAGTTAGAGGACAGTCTTAAAAATTTGGCACATTGTTTTATTGGAACCACTATCCACCCTAATTACGATCGATACTTAATATCCTTTGAAATTTGAATGTTATTCTAGCGATAATTTGCATTATACAAAAGGAAAATTTTACAAACTTTTGGTTTGTTTTATGTCTACAACCATCACTACAGAGTATGGATCTACAGGAAAAGTCTGGTGGGATGTACATACTTTGGAAAATGCAACAGCCAATTAACTCGAATACATACATCCATCTATATATGACATTCTTAATCCTTCTCCTTTTCCTTGATGTTCTCGGCTGAAATCTACATATGTCAACGGAGCTGAAAAAGAAAACGAGCACGTCTCTCAGTCAGTCATCAACATTGCAGAAACCACAGATCCTCAATGAATATGACATATGTTCATACGAGTCTCTACGTATACGAACATACGAGAGTACGATATAGTAAGGATCTTCTGGTAACAGAAACCCAGATATGAATATGAAAAAAATGTCTAGCGCTCGTAGCTCATGTGGAAAGCAGTACGGACATTAGATGGGGACGTGTAGGTTTGTGGGTTGTAATAAAAAAAAAAAGATAGACTGGCGAAAGAAAGTACCGAGCTCAGTCACCGGCCATCTGCAGAAGTCAAGGAATCTGCAAATCCAGGAATCTTAACTGGGATACTACCCTTACTGTCATCAGGTCCCGCCGAAGTTCCAGAAGTCGAATCGTCATCGGCTTGCCAACCCTTCACCATCTGAAGAAGGGGTTGCTGTAGATCGATCCCGGCAGTCCCCTCCTGTTCTTCCTTCACAGGCTTCCACTTCTCAGCCAGCGGGCCAAGCACGCTCACCGCGTGACCCATGTCAGGGCGTTGGTTGGGCTCTCTTGCCGTGCAATGGCCTGCAAGCTCCACCACGGTGAATATGCTCTCGATGGTCTCCTCTGTCAGCTCGAGTGACGAATCGATGGCAAACTGGAACTTCTCCTTGTCGGACTTCAGGTCGTTGAACCACGAAGCGAGGTGGCGCCTTTCCTCGGAGCGCTTCTCGTCGAGGGCTGTCAAGCCAGTTATTAGCTCCATTAAGACCACTCCGAAGCTGAAGACGTCGGCTTTTGTTGTAATCTTACCGGTCACTGGTTTGTTGAGTAGAACAAAAAAAAATTGATTAGAAAACAAGACAATTTACCAAAATAAATCATTATGTAGGTATCCGTACCAGAGATGTCCAGAAAACAATAATCACGTATAATACCAATGAAATTATAAAAAAAAAAAAAACCAGCACATGGTGTCAGAACTATGGAGAACGTTAAGGATATAAAAGATGAAAAAATGATAATGTGATATATGATCTATTCCACTCATTTAATTAAAATAGTTTCCGATAGAAAGAAAGATTTGCAGTATCCGTATCGGAATCAGCATCGGACCCTTCCTATGAGTATCAGAAACAGTGGTATAGGAGTATTGGATTTTTTTTTTTTTTTATTGGAAAACAAATAATTATTAGTACATTATTAAAAGTTTGGAAGAGATATTTTATATATTTAGGCATAATTTTAAGTATTTCATGTGTTGTTTTTTAGTAATTTTGAAATTGAATAAAATAGTAGCCACCCTTACCCATTTATTTACATGCCGTAAATAAGTTTTTTCTTTTACATGTTTCTACAACCTTATTACCCTTTTACACCCATGTTGATTGGTCTTCTTTGTTCAATTTTCTTTGCCGAATTGACTAAAAAAGATACCCCCAGTGTCGATATTGGTCAGTATCGTATTGGATCGAAACATGCCAAACCATATCGGTATCTGCTGATCCTACAAACTATCATACAGAGTTCAGATTATAGGATCTATTCCTGTCTTCAGTTGAAACATAATATGACATTGTGTAACACTAACACACCAGATTAGCGTTGAAGAAAAAGAAGAATTCATATACCTGCATATTCTGGAGCTAGATATCCGAAGGTCCCGGCAAGCCTAGTCGCCACAGACTTCTTCCCATCAGGTGCAAGCTTCACCAATCCAAAGTCCGAAACCTTGGCTCGATAGTCATCGCCGAGGAGGATGTTCGAAGACTTGAGATCTCTGTGGATGAAACACTGACGGCTCAGGTTGTGCAGATACTCCATCCCTCGCGCCACATCGAGCGCGATGTTGAGCCTCTTCTTCCAAGAGAGCGGCTCCAGACGCAGCTGCCTCCACTGGAACAAGTGCTTGCTCAGAGCCCCCTGCGGCATGTACTCGTACACTATCAGCCTCTCGTCCCCTTCGATCGAGTAGCCCAGAAGGGACACCAGGTTGCGGTGCGGCACCTTCGAAAGGAGAGCAATCTCGGCCTGGAACTCGTCGAACGCCTTGTTGCTTATCTTCCCAGACTCCATCCTCTTCACCGCTATCATCGTCCCGTCGTGCAGCTCCCCCTTGTACACCACCCCGAAGCCGCCCCGGCCGATCTCGTTCTCCGAGGAGAAGTCGTCGGTCATGCTGCGGAGGATCTCCACCGACACTACGAGGCTCCCTGCCTCGAACGAGCGAGGCCTCTCGCTCGCCCCGTTGTCACTCGCAACTGCGATCTTCAGCGTGTCGTCTGGACTGGATTGGTCCTTGGGGTGGACACCGGTACTCCTGCGCTTCCTTAGGCAGCACGGGACTAGAATGGCCAGTGAGATCACCGAAACGCCAATTACGGATGGAACGACGACTATCAAGAACTTCGGCTTCCTTGAATCTTTCGAAGGCGTTTCTACGATACCGCCTAGTTGGCTACCTCCATTGCCATGAGGAGGTTCAGCCGTGTGTTCGATAGGTGCGCAAGGTGAATCTACTGCCAATGCCGGACCAACAGCAACAGGTGGAGGGGACGGTGGAGCGTTCGGAGCAGGGCTGTCGATAGGTGGAGCAACCGGAGGCTCAGAATTAGTCCCTAACAACGGGTTTCCGTCGGTGAGGAGCGTCACGCCGGTACCGAACTTCGGAACAGGAGGGCTGAGATTGTTCGCAGAGACGTTCAACATCCTCAGAAACCTCAGTTTTGTTAAGTTTTCCGGGATGGTGCCGGTCAAATTGTTTCCCCCGAGCCTGATGTCGACCAGAGAGTCCAGTACTCCGAGGGACGGACTAATGCTCCCGCTCAGATTGGAGTTTGGCAAGCTCATGAGAGAAACCTTGCCATCAGAGCAAGATACTCCCAACCAGTTGGAGCAAGGATCATCGCCCGACCACGACGCCGTGAAGCTCGACGGAAAACTCACGCCTTCAAGGAAATCCAGAAGCGCGGAGACCGCCGACGAGCAGGGAACCCCCGGGGTAGTGCGGCAGAACGAATTGTGAGCGAACGTGAAGTTACCGATCTCGAGCTTCGGAACCGAGCCCACCAGCCTGTTGTTGTCCAACTGCAGCGACTGGAGCAGGGGCAGGGACGTCAGGCTCTCGGGAACGCGGCCCACGAGGCGGTTGTCGTTGAGCCAGAGGCGCGTCAGGGAAGTGCACCGGCCGATCGCGGCAGGGATCGAACCGGTGAACGAATTCCCGTGCAGCCAAGCGTCCGTCAACGACGTCATCGAGGCGACGACGTCGATCGGGCCGCTCAGCCCGGTCCCCGCCTGGTTGTTCAGCCAAAGGATCTGCACTACGGAGCCGGAGTAACTCGCTGGGATCTCACCGGAAAGGCGGTTGTAAGAGAGCTTGAGGGCTCTTAAGAACTGCATCCTCCCCAAGAAGTCCGGCAGCGGTCCGACGAGATTACATCGGATCAGAGACAGGTTGGTCAGTTGGGCCGAGCTCTCGAGATCCTTCGGAAGAGTCCAGCCATTAGTACTCTGGTTCAGGGGGCTTTCGTCCAAGGCGAGAACCTGCAAGCTGGTGAGGCCGACGAAGAAGTCCGACGGAATCGTGTCGAACCGATTGCCGGAAAGATACGCGTATACCAAGCCCGACAGCCCGGAGAAGGTCGGCAGGGCGCCGGAGAAGTTGTTCCTCTGCAGGCCGAGATTGGTGAGCATGGAGAGCCTGTTGAGATCCCTGGGCAGTGGGCCGGCCAACCCTAGGTTCTGGACTTGTATCTGGGTGACCCGTGGGCCGGAACAGAGGACGTGAGGCCAGGGCGGAGGGCCGCAGGGATCGTCGCCACCGGAAGGCCACTGCAGGAGCTCAGGGTTCTCCAGGCCTTTCCGGAACTCGTCGAGCACCGCGAAATCGTTAGGGTCTGTGCTTTCCGAAACACATGAATGGATGAAGAGAAATGCGGAGGAAAAGATCAGTCTGCACCAATCCACCATGGCTGTAGCTATAAGACTCGGCAGCCAAAAACTCTCATAAACCCCGAGTTGGAGGAGCGCATGGGCCTGCTTCGAACCTCTTCAATCAACACCACATCGATCTGCAAAAGAAGAAGAAAAAAAATAAGAAAATTAAGAACATAATTTGAGAGATATTTAGATTTTTGGTCTCAAATAAGTTTCAAAATTCGTGCTTGAATCTCTTTATTATACATAACTAGTAATTGGGTCTCAAAAGTGTCACTAATGTCTTAAAGTGTCACCAAAAGTGTCACTAATTATTTTTGGTGACACTTTTGGAACCAAAACACAAATTTTAGAACTTATTTAAAGTCTAAATATCTCCTATTTTGAAGGAACTTATCATGTGATCATTTCCATGCAAGAAAAAGGATCAACCTTGAAACAAATTAAGATTTCATGAAAAAGAATCAAGATTTCATAAAACTCAAAATGGAGCAAATGGGCATGATTCTTTTATCTAGTCCTTTTGACTGGCAAGGAGAGAATGTGATCATCTTCAAAATGGAGCAAATGCTATACAAGTTATGAATTATGAAGAGTAAAAAGAGGGTCAGCAAGAGAATGTAACCTTGCCTGCAGTATCAGAATTCTGAACCCTTCCATTAAAGCATTTGTGTTATGAAAATGAAATGGCTATAATATGGAGATGGAGGGGGTGGGTATATATGTATAGGACTCTGGGGAAGTTACATTTATACATAATAATCTCCTCATGGCAGTCAACAAGCAACTTCTGGTGGCACCTGGACCCCAATGGGGTTCCTACATTGGTCCAGTGTCCTGTTTCTTGTCCTCAGATGGAGAGAGGGATGGTCACCATGGTATCATTCCTCCCACATTTGAAAGAAACAATTGAAGGGGGAAAAAGTTCTCCAACTTATTTTCCAAACTTTGCAAAACAATACCAAGATAAAGAACTAGATAGAATTATTGATTTGGAAAAGTTCTGCAGGTTTTCCAAAGTCATGCAAAATAGAATCACTTTCATATTTTTGAAGAAAGAAATGGAGAATCAGATACAATGCACAGGAAAATTGTGGGTGAAAAACTTATAAATTGTGCTAATTTTTGGAATAAGAATAAATATAGATTACTCGACTTGACCACAATTCTAAAGTTTTTTTTTTTTTTTTATAGTTGCAGAAACTTTTAACATGGTATTATATAAACCGATATAGAGGAGGACAATTCTGAAGTTTTGCTATAATCGCAGAAACTTTAACATGGTATCATATAAACCGATATGGGGGAGAATGACAAACTTTAACCGTGAACTCTTCACCATCAGTAACCAAAAAAGAAAACTATTCATAATCTCCAACCAATGCGAATATACCAGTGCGAACCACGAACATATTGGGCAATAGTTCTTCAATCCATGTGAAGCTATTAATGTAAATCTAAAGCCCTCATTTTGCTAGGGAAGTCATTGTCAGCTATTTCACTGTGACTTCCCCCAAATCACATTGCACTCAGCCCCAAATCATCAAGGGCTAATTAGATTTTAGATCCTGAACTTTATACCAGCTTAGAGTTTAAGTCTTAATATGTCCAATTGGAAAGTTTAAATCCTATATTTTTATTATTTGTTTCATTTTTTCCATTATACTCTTCCTAGTCTATATATATGAAGGTTTGATTGTTAAGCATGGGAGGGAGGGTATAATGGAAAAATTGAAACAAATAATAAAAATCTAGGGCCTAAATTTTCTAATTGGACAAGTTAAGACTTAAACTCTAATTAAGCTGGTATAAAATCCAGGGTCTAAACTCTAATTAGCCCAATCATCAAATAAGTTCCTTTTCTGGCTTACCTAAACAAATAAATGCATCTTAAAGCTTTTGTAACATCAAATTGGAGGGTGGCAAACCAGGACCTAACAAAGAGAATTGAAATGGCAAACCTGTAAACTGAAGTACAGCTTGCATTTGCAGTTTAAAGGAAGGAACATCCCTGAGGGTCTTAGATTTGATTCACATGAACTGTTTTCTATGTGTGATTCCCTTCTTTGTTTCTCTTTCCCAGAGTATAGATTTAGCGAGACTATGTAGTGTCACCAATAGTCACAATCTAAAGCTACAAAAGGAAAAAAAATGATGGATGGTGTCTAAATGGGCATTAGTCACACTCATGTGTTAGATATGGCATTATGGCATAGATGATGTAAAGACTTCAAGCCTCTTTGGTTCGCGGAATGGAAGGGAAAGGAAATCAATTTCTTGGTATTTTCTTTTCTTTGATAAATTATAATTTCCATTGATTTTTCTTTCCGATGTTTGAAAATGTCAAAAAGATTAGAAAGGAAAGTGAATACTTTAATGTGGGAAAGTGATTCTTTGCTTGGATGGATGGAACCATTTTTCCTCCTAATTTTTCTTCCATTGGAAATCACTTGTTTCTCCCTCAATTCCTTTGGTTGCTTGGCACCCAAATATAGGAAAGTAATCACTTTCCTTTTCCAACTCGATGATTCCACGAACCAAACGAGGCAAGAGTCGATGATATTAAACATTGTTAGCACCAAACCGAACCTATGGTCAGTAGAATCTATGACCATTCTGAGATCTTGATTTTTTTTTGCCTAATTCTCTGCGGAAAAAAATTCCAGAATATAGAACAAGAAGCACCAAGGCGCCTTGTATTATTATTACAAAACTGCAAGAGTTTTAAGAACCTAAACTCACAGGAACATCCAGAACAACAAGTTGAAAAAGTGATGACAAGGGTCACGGCCACAAGAATATAATGTAGAGTAGCCAGCTGCGTAAGCATGATATAATGATGTTTTGTATGATTTCATAAAATTCCAAATGATTTTGGATTCTTGGATTTGTTGGTTGTGAAGCTACCCGCCATGACTCTGTCAGAATTCCAACAGTGTTATGATGAAAGCAAGAGAATAAAAATTGCGACATTAATAGCTGTTTCCATATCCTCAAAAGTGACAAATTACCGAACAATGGGATATTTTTACTCATTCATGATTCATCGTGACAAATATGCTGAGTTTACCAAAAGACTTGTCATGAATCCTCTTCGACTTTTTTTTTTTTTTCTTTTTGGTGTGTTTGGTAGGAAAAAAAAAGTGGGAGGAAGAAAAATAGAGGAGGAAAAAGTGAAGGAAAATATTATTTTCTTTTATTTGGTATGGAAGGAAAATAGGAATGAAGGAAAAGTGGAGGGATTACTTTTTCCTCATAACCTAAGGCCTCGTTGTTTGGTAAAACAAGAAAACTAGCTAGGAAAGGAAAGCAAAATATAACAATGTTCCAATAATATCCTTACCTTTTAAAATAAAAAAATTTTATAAAAAATAACATTAATGGTAAAATAAGCAATGACACATTGTTACTTTTGTCATAATTTTTGTAATAAATGTTGGAAAAGGAGAAGAAAAAATCAATCACATGGGTCATGAGTGGAATCATATTCCCACCAATTTTTTTCCTTGTCAGAAAACTGATTCCCAAGTTTGTGGCTACCAAACAAAGGAAAGGAACAACTTTCCTTTCTTGGTTCCTTAAATCCGTGAACCAAACGAGGCCTAAGGGTGTGTTTGGTATGAGGGAAAACTGGGACTCTGGGAGGAAGGAAAATAGAGGAGGAAAAAGTGAAGGAAAAGATTCATTTTCTCTTGTTTGGTATAGAAGGAAAATATGAAGGAAGGAAAAGTGGAGGAATTACTTTTCCCTCATAAGTCAAATGGTAAATAAGTATTTTTAGTTGAGCATAGAATTGGAAAACCCTATATTTTTTACTTTCTTTTCTTCCATTTTTTCTTTCATACCAAACAAAGGAAAATGCATCTCTTATCTTTTCCATCCTTGCTACCAAACACAAAGGAAGAAATGATCTTTCATTTCCATATGGAAGAAAAATGTATCTTTATCTTTTTCTTTCCTTCCATTTTTTTATCCTTCCTACCAAATACATACAGCCTTTGTTACAATCCTCCTTCGCATTGGAAAGTCGGGTGGTATGGTTGCATGCAACAACTTGTCCGGTAACGGCAACATTTCACGGCAACATTTCATTTTCAGGTTCTCGTCCCACATCTCATCGCACGTCGCCATATCTCAAACTAATTCCAAAATCTGCACATCGACAGATCTCAAACTAAATCCAAAACCTGCAGTTTCAAATACTCGACCAAACAACCCACCAAACTTGTCGACAATGCTGCGTTAGCACAATTAAGATATTGAAGCACAAAGACAATCCACTAATTAGAAGATGATGGTGATCTAATTAGCTTGGGGCCGCTCATGCTATCATCCAAAAATATAGCAACAATGGTGGGCAGGCCAGCACCCATCACTGTGTCATCGAATTAGTGTCCCAAAAGTAAAAGAAAAACCAGTCAATGTTTTTATCAATCTACCAGGGATGCAACAAAAGTATCAGACCAGTTTATATAGTGGTTACAAAGGTCTAATTGTTCCTGTAGCAACTGAGGAAGTTGATGTTAGAGCAAGTTCGCTATACTGTAACTTTGAAGTAGCATCATTAACATCCAAAACCATGTCGCAGAGGAACTGGATCCACACTAAGGTTAATCTTCCCAAAATCCAACATCTGCCAACTTGCTACAAAAGGATCAGCTTCAGCCGCACCCATCTGTAGGCTGGAAGAAGCACTCTTGCTTCTGCGATGACACCCAGAGATCACTTTCAACCTATCTACTTCGCTTTTGAGTGTCCGATAGTGACCTGTCACAAGGATACAAGAGAACAACCAATTAGCTCAATAGATCGACATATTTTCTAATCGATCCCAAAATCTTTTGGGTCTTGGATGGAGCAATACAGCAATAAAGCTCCTTTCAGGGAAAAGAAAACGTTAGGTAACTTTTTGCCTTTTTTTTGTAGTATTCAATTGATAATTGCATACAAGTCCGAAAACACAGGTGAGTTTCACTCACCATCCTTGATCGTTTTCTCATGCCGAAGACCAGCAATCTGCTGCCGAAGTTGCTTGTTTTCTACAGATAAAGCGACACGCTGCTGAAAAAGAGATGCGACTCCAGCTGCTAACTCGGCTCCCAAAGTCTTATGCAAGAGAAACAAGCTCAGCAATATTTTATGAAAAAGTTACTTCAGAAGCAGAAGTACATCGAATTACCTGATAAATCTCAACAGTTCTTTCTAGTTCAGCAATATATTGAAGCTTACGAACCCTAGATCGTTGCCCCGAACGCCTGCAGAACAACTAATCCGTTAAAACATGAATTCTTCAATAACCATCAGCATAAGATTTGAGCCACCAATGCATAATTATTTGTCACCTTCAATGCCTATTATGTTTCATATGTCGATGTCTATGTATTTCTGTGACAACTCAGGGAGGGAGGGGGTGGGGGGTGATGCAGATTAGCCTACAGAAAAAATATGGAAACATAAACACACCTGCATGTATTTTTCCTTTTCTTTTCTTTTTTCTTTTGTTTTCTTTTTTTTTCTGGGGGTTGGGGGGGGGGGGGGGGGGTGGGGGGGGGGTGATTGATTTTAAGGGAGAGGGAAATACCCACATGGTGCCCTTTTGTTTAATTATAACAAGCTGCCACTAGTCACAAAACTTCCATGAATTGCGAATCTCATGTTATTTAATCTACAAGGTAAAACCTTAATTCCAAATCAAGGGAGGACACATGTATCATTTTTGTCATTTAGCCCTATTTTTTCCCACTGCACGAACCTCTGAACTCAGTTTCGCCTACAACAAGTGGTCTGGTTCCTTAGCGGCACCATCAGATCAATCATGTTTAGACTTGCAGATACCTCAAACAATTTTCACTCTTTTTAAATGAATCACCTCTAACTCCAGATGAATAGAATCACTTCTTATTCCATCTTTCCTCATATTGCCACTCAATCATCTCTCTTTCCATCTTGCTACTCTTTCAGAGATTCTTTCTTGATTGCCCAGCATTGTGATTCATGAAGCACAGCTGCTCTTCTAGCTTTGCTATAAGAGATTTTTCTAGCACTTGATAGATATTCTACAACACAATGCACTCTAAAATTCTATTCAAACTCATGCATATGCTGCAGCCATTGTATAGCATATCAGATTGATTTGTATTTAGCACCATTTTTTCAACAAGACTGAAACAAAACAAGGCAGGAAGTTAACGACATCAAATCACAGAATCAAAATATAGTGCAATATTATGCAACATGTGCTTCCTTATTAACCACAATTGCGATCAAAAGACAGAGGGGATGAATTATATATTTATCAACGGGCATACTTGCAACTACCACTAAAAACAAGAAACAAGGGGGGGAAATGGATTGTAGAAGCAGTGTCTATTGATAATAGTTGTAAAAAGAATCAAAAGAGCATCAATGTGCAACTGCATCATCAACAAAGGAATGATAAAGACGACTATTAGAAGGTAGACAAGCATACTAGAGTGCACAATAGAGGACAAGAAACAATACAAATCAAACAGAATTAGAGTGGAGAAAAATATTAACAAGTCAAGAGGTTGAACAGATGACGAGGAGGGCGTTGGATGTGGAAGAGGTGTGATGTAATATCTCTATTTGCTTTTCGGATAATCTCATATTTGTGTGACTAGTATATGTATCTTGTATTTTGGGGGGGATGTACTCCTGATTTTGTTTATCCTCATTGAGGATTGTTTCATTAACTTGAACATGCGGGGTGCTTTTTCTACCGTTTCACCCAAAAAAGAGGGAAAAGAAGCCTTGAAAAGAAAGAAAAATAAAGTTTATTCATTATGGACAAGGGAATATAAAGTACTTACACAGACAAAGTAGTATGGTGTGCATGTTTTAAAAATTTTAGAGGTGACACATGGGAGCCTCCCTAAACACTTATACAATGAGTATCTAAATAAGTATACAAATATTGATAGGTATATGTGCATATAGCAAATTCAAGATATTAATCAGTCACCAAAGCTTGAAACCTTTGGAATAGAAAGGGGAAGCCATGTTTCGTATTAGTGCCTTAAATTTGTTATATGCATATATACCTACATATATTTGTATACTCATTTATATACCAATGTATAGGTGTTAGAGAGACTCCTATGTATCACCTGTAAAAACTCTTACACTTGCAAACCATAGTACCATATCCACGTAAGTACGTTATACACCCTTTGTCCATACTGGACAAGCTTATTCTTCTTTTTAGGTTTTTACTTTGTATTTGCTCTCTAATTCTCTTTGCTTTGTTATGGTTATTGCAGCTGCACAATTTTGTTCATTGTTTCCTTCTCCTACTATTGTCTATTGATGTTCCCATGTAGTCCATTTTTTCCTCTTTTTTTTTTCTTTTTTTTTCTTTTCCCTCTTGTTTTGAGTGTAGTGGCAAAGTATGCCCTCTGATAAATATATAATTCAGGTCCTTTGGCTTTTGATTGCAATTGTTGTTTTGGACATGACAATAATGAAATCGAAGCTATATGTTGGGGATGCTAAGATGATTTAGGTTGGAAAATAATTTATTAAGGTGACACAGACAAATAGTGTCGGAGGTTACATAGTAGTTCCTGTTCCACTAGGGTGAGGCTGGGACGTTCGCACGGGGTGCAACAAGGAAGTAGAGTCTTTGAGTGGGAGAGAAACTCCAATAAAGTCTCATATTGGATATGTGGTGGGAGTTTGGTATTCTTATCTAATTGGGTGCTTGAGTTTCATGTGTACATCCGGGTTAACCAAGTTGGGCCAAGTGATGTGCACATACGGACATGCACGGGTGCTGGCGGGACAGTGAGCCGGGGTGTGACAGTGGCAATTGTGCCAAGGAATGCAACAGCAAGAACAGACATCAGAATGAAAGCTTCTGAAAAATGTGTAGCCGTGGAAGTATTAGAGTGAGACCACCCAAAAAAAAAAAAAAAACAATTTATACTAAGGATGAGGCATGCACTTCATGGAACTAGTCAGGCACTAGGACAAAGATTAGTGAAATTAGCGAAAAGGCAGTCCCCTGATAAATGTGCTAGCGCTGAGGTATTGGGATGTGTGAGGGGCCAATACCAAGGTCATAGGTGCTGGTAGTATATTAGAACTGAGGTACTAAAACAGTAAATAGCAATATATCAGATAATGAAACTAGCATGAAGGTGATTCATGTAAACATGAAGGTGTCTTATGGAAAGGAATAAAGGGCATGATAAGAAATATTGAGTTGTAAATCCTTAGATACTTGCTTAGCATGGCCATGGTGGAAATTGTTTCCTGGACTGCAACCTTGGAGCTTTTGGCATAGATGTGCAAGCTTAAGTACTTGGGTAAAGAAGCGTTGTTGTCAATATCAATGAGAAACAAGAAAAGAATAGTAGACATGAACAGCCCTAGTTTGAACATCAGTTGGGCTAACATTTTTTTTTAGTTTTTTAATATTTTTTACATTATGTATTAGGGGCTCTAATTTTAAGGTTTGCCCCGGACCCCCATGAGCTCAGGGCAGCCCTGTCTGTGCCCCGCCAGGACATGATCAGCGCATGGGCCTCATGTGCATTATCACTTGGCCTACTTGAGAAAATGGTTAAACCCAATGTACTGATGAGGCCCAACCACTCAAATATAGACCGACCAAACTCTCATTCCATAACCGATCTGGTAAATCTTGGGGTTTCAAACTGCAGCTGCAAATGGGTGTATTGACTGAAGATATGGATGTTGAAGGAAAGAGCTTTATTTTAGTCCTGACAGTCAAGGTTCCATTTGGGTGTGTGAAGCACTTAAGAATCTCTATTGAAACGGAACAATATGGTTTATACAGTGGCTGAATAAAGAGTGAGGCACAGAATATTAAGGGCACGGTTAGGGGTTAACTGTTCAATTGGATTTTCTACAACATTATTCGTGAGACGGTGTCAGAGTGTTGCAAGGATCCCCTTCACGCCTAATAGAGCAACTGAACCATAACACACAGCCACACACAATATTCCATGGCTAAGTGTTCAACACTTGCAGTTTGCATACCGAGGGCGTTGGTAGGTAGGAAAAGGCAAATACAAGGATATCTACAGCATGTTGCAGATGTGGATGTCGGGTTCAATTCGGATTGGGTTTTGACATCTCGGATGTCAAATGTCAGATATCAATAAAAATATAATATTTTATATATATATACAGACACACACTATATCAGCAACAACAAAGCTTTATCCCGAATTTTTGGGGACTAATTGTTCTATCAAATAATTTCTAAATGTTGTAAAACTAACTAATAACTAACATAAATGCGATAACAATTTAAGTCCAAATAAAAGTACTACTAACATTAGAATCTTGTACCAAGTAATTTAACAGTCTAATTAAGACAAATACAGATATGAAAACTACTAACATGTGTATTCCTTCACACTCTTAGTCTATTTACTCATTAGATGATGAATTTGAGATCACTCATTAGACAATAAATTCGAGATTACTCGACATGTCACTCAACAACTTACACTGGGTCCCGGGAAAGTTTACAAAAACCAAAAGCCCATTTTTAAATATATCGGCCGATAATAGGTTATTTTGTGTTGGTCGATATTATCCGCCGATATTCTCACAAACAATATAATCCACATACGGTGCCAATGTGAGGAAAATGGCATGTCAGACATGTTGGACGACATCAATAACACATTCTACAGATAATTGAACTTCTCCGAGCCTAGGAACATACATATGGTCTTATCAAAACCAAAACAAATCTAACCTTCGAATATATTAAGTGTCTTACTCACAGCCAAGTTTCACGAAGGTACAGTAAATTTTAATTTTTAATATTCTTCTTTGACAACTCTTAATTGAAAAGAAAAAAAACTGCTACCAAATGCAAATTTCAGCTACCAGAATGTGGGGAATTATTTCCTACGAGACACAAGCATCTATCCAGTAAAATATATATCCAAAATGCATTTTAACTATGTAATCTGGAGTGCAATGTATTACCTTCTGGCTGCCTTCTCCTGATCCAGATCACTCTCTGCAGCATGAAAACACCTCCTCGCATTGGACTGGCTCGCCGCATCTTGATTAGGGTACTCCAAAGCCACATACTGCAACGAGTCCCAAGGAATGCTTTCCAGCAATGCGGTCACTTCCGGATCGCTCATCTTGCTCTTTTGCCTGGGCGAGTTGGGACCATACACACAGTTCCCTCCGATCCCACAACAACTTTCGCCCCCCTCCCCGACGCCCTCCAGTCTAGGAAGGGCAACAGATGACGCGTCACCCTCCGCACTCGCTACCGGGCACTGTAAGCTAGCGGGCGCCTCGGGAATGGGCGTCGAGTCGCTCGCGGACCTCCTATGGTGTATTTCCTTAGGATCGCCGTCGGAACAGGTCAAGAGCTCGTCGAACCACGACGGCGGCTCCTCTTCCAAGATGGAGTCGAGCGAGCGGAACCTAATGAGGCTTTGTCTGGACTGCAGGGGCGGCGGCGGCGGGCACCGGCGCGGGAGGTGGGCCGTGGGACGCGACATTGTGGGGCTACTAATTCAAATAACAAATCTACCCTTACATATGTTGGGGGGGCTAAGGCTCCCTTTGGATTCTGTAATGGAAAGCACAAGCATGATGAAAGCTTTGCAAGCATTGCGACTAACACCACCAATCTTTACAAAAATAACAAATATTTCACCATATAAATATATAAAAAAAAAAGTAGAAAAATTAATTATTATTGTAACCTAATACGATTTGTATGACTATAAACCCAAGAAAATCATAAATGCTCACAAAATTTTCAAATTTCAAACCCTAGAAGCCTGTGAAGAAACGAAGTTCAATGGAAGGGCTCAAGAACCCAGAAAAAACCCTAGCCAGTAACAAGTATGAAACAGTAAGTAAGATGATCACAACATTCGGGAAGAAGAATTACAGAAGAAACAAAATATAAATATATATTTAAATATTCTTTAAAAAAATAATAGAAGTGGACTACACATGCATGCAACAGAGATTACAATATGTTAAACTTTCATGAGGAATTTTTAATATCCATTTTTTTTCCATTTTTTTTTTTTTTTTTTGGGTTCACTCACCTTGTTCTTCTTCTAGAGAGAGAAATTGTGTGTGAGAGAGAGAGAAGAAGAAGCTCCAAAATTCTTTTGTACGGGGGAAAGGGCTTAGCTGTCACGCTTTTTTTTTTTTTCCTTTTTTTTCTTTTTTTGCCACTTGTGCAGATGTGTTGTGCATTCCAAGTGGCAGCAGGAGTAAAGTAGGGTTTTGTTTTGCCATGATCATACTTTTAAGGGATAATTTAGCAAATACCCCCATTCCAAATGTTAAAACTAGCATATACCCTCACTATTTATTTTATTTAGCAAATACCCCCACTCCTATGTAAAAGAGTGGGGGTATATCTTAAATTTTTATTATTTTATATCAAAAATGGGGGTATTTGTTAGATAAATAAAATAGTGGGGGTATATGCTAATTTCAATATTTATAATGGAGGCATTTGCTAAATTATCCCTACTTTTAATTGATTAAAAAGCTAAAATTGGTGATTATGGGAAAGCTATAATATGGTACAGTTTGCGTCAGAGCTTACTTAATTAATTAATCAATTGAGTTATGTGGTGATCAAAGTGGAGGAGTAGCAATGTAATTGATTGCTACTGCAAAAGAGTTGATGATGATGTCGATAACCGACTTTAATTTGAATCACTGGCTTTTTATGAAAGCTTCACTTGCTTTTATAATCTCTCTTGAAGATCACGACGATCTCAGAGCCCACCGGGCCCATTGAGCGGTGCCACCGGGCCCATTGAGCGGTGACAGAGATATATATATAGACAGGCGGCAGAATTTGGAGACCTCGTTCGGGGAAAGGAAAAGAATTCAATTCTTTGCTATTTTATTCCTTTGAAAATTTGTCGTTTCTAATAAAATTTTTTCCGGTATTCGAAAATAATATATAGATTATAGTCTAAATATATCTTTTATTTTTTTTCATTACATTCTTTGGCGTTTGCAAGATAATAAAATAAAATTAAGTCAATTTTTTAATAATATCATTCTCCTAATGAGAAAACTTAATCAAGTTAACACATAATTCTAAAAGGTATTATGGATATAAATAGTAAATAATATTTTTTAGCATGAATATTTTAGTAAAAAAATTGTAGTAAATGCAGAAAAGTGGGAGGAAAAGTAAGTCCTTAGATGGTAGAAATTATTAGGTGTTCTGGGCTCACCACTGGATGTGCTGAATGGTGAGCCCGGTCCAATAAAGAATTGACATTTGGTAAATAATTTGTTGATTGACAAATTAACTCCACACCCCACGTCAGTGAAGAAAAAAAAAAGTTAACAAATTATTTCTCGTTAACATCATTGTTAACAAATAATTTATCTTTAACATCACTGTTAACTTTTCAAATTAACATCACTGTTAAAAAATAATTTCTCGTTGACATCAACGTTACCTTTTCAAATTAACATCATTGTTAATTTGTTAACTTTTTAAATTACCATCACGGTTAACTTACCAAATTAATATCACTATTAACTTTTCAAATTAACATCACTGGATGAATTTTAAATTAACATCATTGTTAACTTATCAAATTAACATCACTGTTAACTTTTAAATTAACATCACTGGATGAATTTTTCGAAATAACATCACTGTTAACTTTTTCGTTTCTTTTTCTGACGTGAAGTGTGGAGTTAATTTGTTAATGAACAAATTATTTGCCAAATGTTAATTTTTTATTGGACCAAGCTCACCACTCAGCACATCCAGTGGTGAGCCCGGAACACCTAATAATTTCTCCTTAGATGGGTAGGGGAAACTACTTTTACCTCTATTTTTCTAACTCTTGGTAATTATTTTATTTTCTAGTTTATTTTTCTTTGGCTACCAAACATAGGAAAAAAGAATTACTTTTCCTTCCCAAGGTATTATGGTAACCAAACGTGGATAGGCCTCGTTTGGTTCCCGAAATCATGTAATTAGAAGGAAAAAATTTATTATTTTTTTATGTTTGGATGCCAAAGATATTGAGGAGGAAATGAATTAATTTCCTTTCCGGTCCTTTCCGCAAACCAAACGAGCACTTCTGTTTCCAAATTTGTCTCTCTTTTGTAAATAGAACACATTATTTATTTAAATATTAATATATTTTTATTTGAAATTTTTTAGAAAATATTTTGACGGTGTACACTTAGGGTTTGGAAAAAAAAAATTGTACAATGTATTGTATGTCTTTTTGATCCACTGCCACCCAACTTCCTCCATAAATGAAAAAAATAAAATGCTCCAGTTGTTCGACCCACTGACCTTCCGTCACCCAAACAAATTTTTTATGTCTCTTTCCGCTGACGACAAGGATCACTAGATTCGATTAGGGGGTTAATTATGGATACAAAAACTTAAATTTACAAAAGAGGAACAAAATTGGAACATATAACATTGGAACAACATATGTAAAATTTGGTGGAAGGTTTTCTTGGATTTAGGGGGTGTTTGATACTAAATATTATAGAAGTGGTTTGGTGGGGTTTTTTTTTTTTGCCACATGACAACCATCTATGAGTGGTTCAAATTTCGAAAGTCATAATTTGTCACTATAAAAATCAATAAGTATTTATAAATTTTGTAAATTTTATTTTTGTTGGATCCTCGGCCTACTTGACCTAGATTCAACACAGATATGTTAATGCCTGTCATTCTCACACAATTTTTGTAGCTAATTCTTAAGAACTATGAAGAGAATTGGGGAGGAAGAACAAGACAGTAGATGAGAACTGAGATTTCTTATTGAATGTAGAGTGCAGGAAAGAAAATTACAGAGAAAGCTATAGGCTACAGGAGAACTTGAGGAAGAAGAAAACTATACTCTCATTTCACACTGTTAGCTTAGCATCTCAGCTATTTATGCTGAGAAGGGATACATGAATTCTCTAACATGCCCCTCTCTAGTTACTGAATTAAGTGGCACAAGGCCTAGGCCTGCTAATTGAGGCTAATACAACTATTGAGGCTACACTGATAATAGCCCATTCAAGCTGGGTACTTATCAATACCACCCTCTCAAATTGACCTTGTCTCAAGGTCAAGGTGAGGATATACTAGCAAACTCCTCATATGATTCCCAAGTCTTCTTCTTATGTGCAATGAACTGAGACTGGAAACTGGGCACTGATACTCTTATGATACTAAGCATTGCTACACTAAGTACTTGCTACCTGGCCTGCAGTACTTTAGACTGTTGCTTGCACTCTGAACTACCTTTGCTACTATGGAATTTGATCCCTGGATTCCACACCAAAAATGTGGAAACTGGCAATTGGACTGATACTGGTCGACAACCATAAAAGGCAGACAATGTTGCGCTCTCCCTTGTTATTTGCAGGAATTCCCATGTCAACATTTTTCCTTGGTGAACCAGTATCACAGAGAGTGATATGAGGGATGTTGCCCAGTTTTATGATATAAATACCTGGATCCCATACCATCCGTAGCTCTTCTCCATAATCCATATTGCAGTTGCATCCTCTCCTATGTATGGCTGAACCTGGATCCCATATCCAAACATGGAAACTGGCACTTATGTAAGTAGAAGAGAAATAAACATCTCCAGTCACTATATTCCTCACTGTCCTGAGGGCAGGTATCAAAACTATATGGGATGGAAGAAGTATAAGCTCCATGAGTCTCAGACAGACAACCACCTCTATAACAGTTTGTATTTTGTCATTTGTCCCCTCAAAAAGATAAGGTATGGCCCGACAAGCATCTGCCCATACTTCCTCCTCCACTAGCTCAACCAAGTTCCTGCAATAGCTTATAATGGAGGCTAGGCCATTGGTGTTGAACCCATAGCAGCTAACAAGTGAAAGAGCTTTGAATCCTGAAATTGATCGAACCAAATATTCAAGATTCTCAGCTGATACAATCATTCTCTTAAGCCTAAGCTCCTCAAGAAACGGATACACTGATGCAAACATATCAAGTCCAGAGTCTATATTAGTGGATGCACTAAATTCTTTTGCATTAACCCCCGTTTCATCAGCATGGGACTCGTGATGAAGTTTCACAACTGGAAACATACCGCCAAAAACTTCTTTATTGAACAGACTTCCCTCAAAACCCAGACCAATCTCCCTGACTACAGTTTCTCTTGTTTTTGACTCCAAGGTAAGCTCAACTGCAACAGCGTTTGGTAACATATTAAGAGTACCTGTCCAAGTATCAGAAATTTTTGCCACAACCATCATTTTCAACTCTCCATCTACTTCTCCGCCATGGAATTTGTCTAAGCACTCATCTTGATGATTACCAGTATCACCAACTTGAGAAGTTTCTTGCATAGAAGCACCCATAAAATTGCAGGCAAATTCCATCAACTGCTTGTTCACAGTACCTGATAAATCTGTCATATTTTCATCTCCAGCTTCTCCAGGTTGGGTAGCTTGCACAGTAATAGGATAAAATTTTGTATCAGCAGATGCAGAAGTAGAAGACATCTCATCCATAGAAATGGTAGATACGCAAGGCATTTGAGTTTCCCCAGTTGATATAGAGACTGCTAATCCTTTGCTAGCCAGCAGATTTAGATCTTGAGGTCCTTGGCTAAAACATGATGCAAAAATGTTTTCTTTCACATGACTGCCCATGTCACAGCTCTTATTTACAAACACAACAAGGTTGTCTGCTGCATACTGATTCACTAAATTATGTTGTTGAGTGCTACTAACCAGTAACAAAGGTGATTCAGTACTTACATTAGCATTCTTAAGTAGCCGTTCAAGCTTTTCCTCATTCTCAGACCAAACAAAACCAGAGGACTGAAAAATGCTTCTCTTAAGCTTGTGTACATTTGACCTCCTTCCAAAGAGGAGTGTATGAAGAGCTTCTAGATTTTCATGAACTCTTCTTTTGACGGCTTAAAAACAACATTTGAAATGGCATGCAGCTTCATTCTGGATCCTTGCTTGATCGAGAGTGACTTCGTCTGAGAGAAAGGGGGTTGCATTCGAATACCTTGCATTTCATCAAACACCGATAACTCACAATTAGGACCCCTGCATACTTCCTTCCTCTCAGCCAATTCATCAAACACATACGTGGCCGTCTGGTGATGCTGCTGCAGAGGGGAGATCTGCAACGAGTGGCAGTACCATGACGACGTTGCTGCCATGTACTGTGGTGGTGGAGAGTACGGCGACGATTGCTGGATACACGTCGACGTCGATGAGTTTGCATACGGTTGCGACGACGACAGGTACTGCTGGTACTGAGGACACTGTGCCGGGAACTGCGACATCAGCATATGTGGATAGCCATAGTAATCCGGAGCAGGTGGTGGTGGAGGAGGCGGTGGCTTCATGGCCGGAATATAGGATCGAAGATGAGATCCGTAACCGTAATGAGGAGATCCGTAACCGTAATGAGGAGATCCCCAACCATATTGAGGTTCCTTCGCCTGACGTTGTTGCTCCTCCGGCGAGCCTCGCCGGACGCCATGGCTGCTCGAGCTCGAGATCGGACTTCCGTACGCTCCGAAGTGTGGATCGTACGGCTCTGATACCAAATTGTTGGATCCTCGGCCTACTTGACCTAGATTCAACACAGATATGTTAATGCCTGTCATTCTCACACAATTTTTGTAGCTAATTCTTAAGAACTATGAAGAGAATTGGGGAGGAAGAACAAGACAGTAGATGAGAACTGAGATTTCTTATTGAATGTAGAGTGCAGGAAAGAAAATTACAGAGAAAGCTATAGGCTACAGGAGAACTTGAGGAAGAAGAAAACTATACTCTCATTTCACACTGTTAGCTTAGCATCTCAGCTATTTATGCTGAGAAGGGATACATAAATTCTCTAACATGCCCCTCTCTAGTTACTGAATTAAGTGGCACAAGGCCTAGGCCTGCTAATTGAGGCTAATACAACTATTGAGGCTACACTGATAATAGCCCATTCAAGCTGGGTACTTATCAATTTTATTCTTTTTGATGACTAAAATACCTTCAAGGTTTATAAGTAGAAAATAAATCATAAATTATCTCTCAATAACTCGAATTTGTGGCGATGACAACGTCTGTTGCTAAGGAGTTTCAAGTTTATTTGTTTTTCCTCTCTTTTTCTATGTCTTATTTAAGATCTTTGCATTGATATTAGTTTGGTTTTAATAATAATATGAATAAATTTGATGGATCATATGCATGTAAAAAAATTTATATAAAAAATATAAAAATATATATTAATATTTTAAACATAAAGATATAAAGGTAATATTTTAAATTATATCAACCATCCAAATAATTTACAAGTGGCAAAAGCTATAATATTTTGAATGTAACTAGTTTCACTGAATCACTTGTAAGCAGTGTCGCTTATAAGTGGAAAAATAAACATCTTATAAATATTTTAATAACTCTAATTTCAGCCCAAACGTGTATACTTCTGTGCCTTTTTTTTAATCGTTTTCTTGCTCTTTTTTATCAGTATGTTAATAAAAAAAAACTATACCGTTCAATTTATTTTCTTATTTTCCTATGTCATCAAATTATTATCTAAACATTTTTTTTTAAATCTAACACGAACAAAGAACAAAGAAGCATGTAACCTATTCCACACATAATTTTCTCTCCTCTTCAAGCCAAACGGTATTTTAATTTGCATTTGATGGATATTTCGAGCACAGTGTTTCTCTCCCTTCTGAAAACATATACTATCTATCACTTATTGAAAGGAAAAAATAAAAAATAAGAAACTTTATGTGGTTATATTATTATTATAAAACTTGGAAACTCTCAATATGGATTATGATTTTACGACGAATCAAAGATCGCGGTTCAACTTCGTAATTTTATAGTAGGATACAAGTTTCTTATCAGAAATATAATTTTTTTATTTAATTTAAGATGGAAAAGTCAAACACGACTGCTTAAGTTTAGTGCAATGTTTTAAAAATCGGACCGGCCGATTCACCCGTGAACCGGTTGTTTTTGTGGTCTGGTTCAGGATTGACCCATTGTTTTTTAAAAATTAGTATTTTTGTAAAAAAAATTAATGTCCATAAGGAATTAATTTTGACCACTTAGATTAAATCAGTGGTTGAACCAATTTGACTCGACCCAGTGTCTTGGCCGGGTCAACCACTGGTTGAACCAATTTGACTCGACCCAGTGCCTTGGCCGGGTCAACCACCGGTCCAATTTTTAAAACATTGGTTTAGTGTCGACATCAAA
The DNA here is from genome assembly GCA_029216955.1 of Iris pallida. Lineage (NCBI taxonomy): Eukaryota > Viridiplantae > Streptophyta > Magnoliopsida > Asparagales > Iridaceae > Iris > Iris pallida. The sequence continues at coordinate 2,804,118 of JANAVB010040417.1, forward strand.
CAAACTATAGTATTTGAGAGAGCGGTTGGGAAAGAGGAAAGAAAATATAGATGTAGTTTGGGATAGACATTTGAGTTTATGTGACTTTTGAAAAATGCCAATTTTAATCTCCCAAGTGACTTATCAAAAATGTCAATTTAAAGTGTTTTTTTCTCTAGCATGGATGGATCCAAGGCTACAATAACAAATCGCAAGTCTAATCCAAACCAATACGTAATTACATGAAGAAAAAAAATGCCAATGTTACAAATACGGTCAAGAGAAACAGTGGTCAAGATTGTTGTTGATGTGTTGCGTAACAAAGACAAGAGGAGGAGATGCTACTTGTTTTTATCTTCTTCGATAGGCAATGCATTGCAAGCAAATAGAATAGAAAAGTAACCTTTTTTTCCTATTAGAATCGTAAGCTTATTATAGTCGCCTATGTGCTATAATGCTTAGTCGAGGATGCTCCGACTTATCTTCTACTATATAATGAGGCTTCAAAACGGTTCAAAAGTGAATCGTCTAAGTCGTCATTATATCACAGTCCATTATATTTAAAAAATAAATTATGTAAACAAATGTTGAACAAGTTTAAAATTGTTATATTTATCCAACGTGGGGAATTGAACCCAGCCAAATAAGAAAAATACCTCTCACCTTAACTACATGAGTTAGAAGAGATATTTGACTATAATTGAATAATGTTCTTATTATACATTATTATACATGCAAAGCACGTGCATTTACTAGTTTATATAAGTAGTCAACTGAGTTGTGAACAAATAAAATCTTTGGTTTGGAATTGCTCAACCTATCTCTACTATTATGATACAGCTTAGAAATAATTAAAAAATAAGTCGTCTAAGCCGTATGTATATCCTCCATAATAATAAAAAATAATTTTTTTTTCTAACTATCGTGTGTGTATCTCTCACGTGAAAAAGTTTAAATTATATTTAATCTAAGTACATGATTTATCTAACTAAACAAATATATATATATATATATATATATATATATATATATATATATATATATATATATATATATATATAAAACTAAATTTAAATTATTTTAATATAATTTAATTTTTTTAATAATATTATATATTATTTTTGTTACATGCAATGAAATTGAAGGTATAGCAGGCATATAGAAGGGTGATGGAACCCATAGTGGATGACGTAAAATGCAAATTGAATACGAGAGGGGTGTTTTCTGTAAAGTATGCTAAATGGTCTTTTAAGTATGGAAAACTTTTGGTCATTGAATATTTATCTGACAAAAGTTTTAGTCACTCAAAGATATTTTTCAAAAATTTAGTCATTGAATGTTTGGCCATCCAAAAAAATGGTCATTTTGTTAAATTGTTGTTTGTTTTATTAACAATTTTTGTTGACATGACATACTATGTGCCATGTCAGTCGTTAAGTATGACGTGACACATTCATGTGGACTATTTTTTGGTTTTATTTTTCAAAAAATTAGTTTGGATATTAAGTTTTTTTTAAAAAGTAAAAAAATGAAATAACATGTCATAAACATTGAAACATGGCACATAACTTAATATTCAAATAATTTTTTTTGCAAAATAAAACCTAAAAATAGTTCATGTGGATGTGCCACGTCATACTTAAAGACTGACATGACACATAACATGTCATGTCAACAAAAATCGTTAATAAAACAAATAACAATTTAACAGAGTGACTATTTTTTTGGAAAACCAAACATTCAGTAACTAAATTTTTGAAAAATATCTTTGAGTGACTAAAACTTTTGTCAGACAAACATTCAATAATCAAAAGTATAGTTTTCCCTATTAAGTATTAACCTACCGACTACAGGCCGCCAAATTCATTTGGGCCGGGCCATATTTCCACTCTCTATAGAACATACCGTCTTCTTCGCAGCACCTCCCAAACCCAAAATTTAGGGCCTGTTTGGATCCTCACTTTTTCCTGTTGTTTTGAGTTTAAACTCAAAAACAGTCTGAAATAACGTTTGGATGTCCGCATTCAAAAAATGGTTTCAGAAAAGTTTTTGGGAAATGAGCTGTTTAAACTTTGTTTTTGGAAAGCACCAAAAACTTGTTTTCTGAGTGTCTACTCTGAGTACTCTCTCCGCGGGTCTATTTCTCTCTCCTATTTTCTTTGGGACAGCTGCACTTCTCTCTCTGTTTCTCTCTCCTCTCATGATTTTTTTTTGGGACACTGTTGCTTCTCTCTGCTGTTTCTTTCTCCTCGAGGACGGTGGTGGGGAGAATCCGGAGAGGGAGGGATCGACGTCCTCCTCGAGCTCGAGGACGGTAGTGGGGTTGGCGACGACGGCGCAGGCGAGGGAGGGGTCAAGGTACTCCTCGAGCTCGAGTGGACGGTGGTGGTGAAGGGGGACGGCAGGAGCCGGAGGGTGGTGGTGGAGGTATGCAGCCGTAGGCTGGTGGTAGAGGAGGGTGGTGGAGGAGGGTTCTCGAACAGTGGTCGGTGACCTCGCCGTTGTGGCGTCTGCTCCTCCTCCTCCCTCCGACAGTCTCTTCTTCTCCTTGGACGGGGACGAGATCGACGGGGACGAGCTCGAAGTCGACGGCCTTCACGAAGTCGACGGGGGACGAGCTCGACCCGTACGAAAACAAGCTCGACGGGGGCCTTGAGCACGTCGACGTCGAGGGACTTCGGCCGCCTCGAGGACGGCGGATCTGAGTCCTCGCTGTGGTCGGCGGATCTTAGTCCTCGCTGTGGTCGGTGACCTCGCCGTGGTCGGTGGATCTGAGCCCTCGCCGTGGTCGGTGGATCTGAGCCCTCGCCGTGGTCGGTGCGGTGACCTCACCGTGGTCGGCGGATCTGAGTCCTTCGCCTCGTAGAGCCAGGACACGGAGTGGGAGGGGGTGGACACAAACTGTGGCAAGGACACAACATAAAAAATAATTTCAGAAAAAAATTTACCAAACAAAATTTTAACATTTTTTTTTATAAAAATTTTTTTCAGATAAAAGTAACCAAACGCAAACTCAGAAACTTATATCCAGAAAACCATTTTATAACATCATTCTCCAAAAACTGTTTTCAGAACAAAATTTCAGAAAAGCTATCCAAACGGACCCGGGTTTTGTCTCCTTTCTTTTTGCCATGGTAAAATTCGCCAATAATGTTCCTATAATTTTGAATATAAATCAATAAAATCTATCCTTTATTATTATTGTTCTTTGTTGTTCCTAGTTCCTTGTAGCCGCAAGGGGATTACATCGAGCTCCACAGGAAGCGCCGTGGCTACCGTATCGACCACTTCGACCGAAAGAGGAAGAAGGAGGCGCGCTAGGTCCACGAGCGATCCGCTTTCGCGCAAAAGGTTCAATCTTTCAGTAGTTTTTGATCGGATATTTGCTATTTTAGGGTTTAATTTGATAAATTGTGTGAAAAAGTTATAAGTTTCGGTAGCTTTGACTAGTACTAGCAATTTTAGTGATTGTTTGGGATTCAATCTGATAAACTTGTTTCGGAAATGTGGACAGGCTATTGGTATCAAGGGCAAGATGTTCGCAAAGAAGCGGTACGTGAAGAAGGCGCTGATGAAGAAACGTGAGGCACTATCCTTTATATTGTGGTTGATGTTGGCAACGTTTTCAAATTTTGAACTTTTTCTTTAGTTTGATTGATTACAACATAATAAACAACTATGGTCAGTGAATTTAATTTGATTTTTGTAGTAATCAAGGTGGTCATTTGGAAACGATAATAACAATTGAAGAATCGAAACTGAAAGCAAATTATACTAGTAGGGAACTTTGAGGTGGGTAATAGAGGTAAAGTTATCTTTTTAAGACATGGCTGGAGATTTGCATTAAGCAAGGTCACTTCAGAAATTGATGTGGTGTTCATGTTGTTGCGTGCTGGACACTTACTGGACAAGACTGTTGTATCCGCGCAGATTTGTGAGTAACCAATGCACTTGGGGAGTCTTAAGTTGATAGCTCAATGAATTAGTAATAAAATTTTAGGTCGCTAACAACCAACAGGCTTCAAGGACTCTCTGTACATGTCTGGTGGTTTCAGAAGCAAATTGTACAGTCAGAGAGATAAAATGAAAGGATAATGAGCTAGGAACAATATTTGAGATTGCTGATTGAGTTTAGAACTAAATCCTAGTCTTGATGCTGGTGACTAGGTACAATTAGTAAATCGAGACCGAAAGTGTAGTGTTCCGTCCCTACATCCTGCCCCGTTTTCGTCCACGGGGTGCACGAGAAAGAAACACTTTCGCTATCGATTTGGTCGGGACCGATAGGTCGAAATCGGCCGAGTCGATCGAACGGGAACGGTTGAATTAAGATCCATTCCACGTTATGGAATTGCTTCTTCGGAACCAAGTCCCATATTCAGCGGGTTGCGCCTCGATGATTGGCTCTGCGGCTGAGTCGGGAGAGACCTCCCGTTGCTCTGATTTTCATGCCGCACTTGATTTGGATTTGGCTTTGGTTTTCGTGAATGCGTTTTTCGTGAATGTTTTCGATGGGTTTTCGTGACGTGTTTTCGAGCTTCGCATTCATATCGAATATTCTTGAATTATACAGTGTTCTAATCAGTTGCTTATGCGATTGCAGGTGATCGCGTAGGCGACGTCAGCACAGCCAACCGGTCGCTCGCTTGAAGCAAGCCTAAGGCGAGTGGTTGGCCTCCTTCGTCTCGTCCCTCTACTTCCAAAACTAAATATGTGAAGTAAAATGAATGCTTGTCATAATAGTGTAGAATCAAGGAAATTATGGCACGATTCTTTACGAAACACTTGCTATCGAACTGCCTGTATTGAAAATAAAAAACGTGCCTTCTTATGCAAATCCACTTAGCCTACGCAAAACAATGAATGAATCGATTAACGTTTATCGCAACGATACGGCTAAGTAAGCAAATTGACTAAGTTCAAAAGAAAATGGTCATTGGACAACTTGTCGACAAGGTGTAGTTTCCTCGAACGGTTGCCTAGGCCAAGGGACCGATTCGGCCCAGGAGAAACGAGAATAGCAAGCGCCAGCCCTTCATCGGCGTGGGTTATTCGAAAACTTTCGCACATGGCTCGCTACCCGCCGCAAAAGGGTCGCCGTCTAACCCGGCTATAGTCCGCGATGGCTTGACATTGCCAGTGGTCTTCACACCCTTTTTACGGCTTAACAAATGCACGTGACACGGAATAAAAATGATAGTTGCTTACTGTTATACAATTTCATATACTTGTCTCGAATCATGTTAACATGCAATTGATCAGGATGGTTAGAAATATCACGTAAAATGCTAGCTAACCTGTTTATAAAACTTCTTGAATCAAATGCAGAGCTTGGATTTAATTAGCCATTCGCCAGTACATGTGTTCGTACTGATCCTCGCTTTTTGCAGGTCCCGTGAACCAGGAAGGACGCGCCAACTAGCTCGGCGGCGTTCGTAATTTTGAAGCTTCGGCCGTGTGTCTAAGACTTTTCCCGCGACTCTACTTTTGAAGGCTCTCGACAGTCCAAGGAAGATGACGTCTCAGCGTTCCTCCCATCCAGGTCACTGGAGTACTTTGTTGTATTTGAGGGATGTGTGCAATGTATGGAACGACTATCTCATTGGCACTCTTTTGTAATTGAGTCATGTTGTAGCCCGCGCGGCATGAGTCTTATACTAGAGTCTGTAAAAGATGTTCATTATCAATAAAGAATCAAGTTTCCTTTACTTAATATATGATTCAATTTGTCTGTGTACTCTCTTAGATCTCGTGTCTCGGATTACCTTATGACTATGCCTTGTGCGATCGCAAATTAGGTTCGCACGACATCACGTCCGGAAGACGACTATCGATTCGACGGAATCGGAATGTGACAGAAAGGCACCAACAAATTGAACTAGTAACCAAATATGAGGTGGTTTTGCGATTGATGATAATGTTTCAGTCACGTTATTGATGATTTACGTGAACTAGGAAGAGGCTAATCCAAAAAAAAAAATGGTATAATAATTCTTAAACCCCATCCACCTATATCCTTTAGTATACAAATTTTTGACCAGCTTATTATACGAAGCTAATATGTGGGGGCTTGGGGCCTCCAAAAAGTCTGGAATGTTCAATGAAATTGATTTCGAGATCTTATTCGAAAACGTGAACGCTAGATGGACCAAACCAATATTCCTACATTTTTTATTTTTTTTTTTTTTTGTGGGGGGGGGGGGGGGGGGGGGGGGGGGGGGGGTGTTGGGATCTTTGTAGAGAGACATGCCCATTGAGGAGACTGATATAAATGATAAAAAATGGGGTTTGATGTGGCTGATGTGAGGAGACAAAGAAAGACGATCAGGAATATATGATAGGAAGGACTGGCTGCGCCTTGGACCAACACTAGCTTTTTGTGTAGTCCTTTATATCTTAAATTGAAACACCTTTCTCGTTTCAGCTCCTAATGTGTCGAAAGGAAGTTCGTTATTTTTTCCAGCAAGGAGCCCCTTGGCATCCATCAACAACACCAGGAGGAATAGCAAAGGTCACATTCGACATCTATAATAATAGAACCTTGAGTGTCCACTGAGGACTAGGCCACCAAGAAGATGGTTGTGTTTCTTGTGGTCCAATATTTTTCTGACTTATGGAATTTAATAGGAATAAGCAAAAATATGCTCCGGATTTTGAATTGGTAAGGTTAGTGTAAAGAGGTAGGATTTGGATTTTACATGGATATATCTTGAACCTCACCCATTCAGAACCCTTTGAACTCTAAAGGGTCTGCTTTGCAATTGTGTTTTCACCGGTTTTGGAGAATTATTGAACCGGTCATTTATGAAGTGTTTAAAAAAAAAAAAATCAATGATTGGTAATTTTTTTGAGGCACTGGTTTTGCTCGGCTCAACACCCCCCCCCCCCCCCCCCCCCCCCAAAAAAAAAAAAAAAAAAAAAAACGTGTATAGTATAATTTTGGATGTCTTTATAAACACCCAAAATTGGTGTTTTGAGGGTTTTTATTATTTTCTTCCATTTATACCCTAATAAAAAATAAAATTACAACTACCACCTAAAATAGTCTAATATTCTTTTTTTTCTATTTTTTTCTCGTCTTTACCGTGACCAGACAATATAAGAACAATTTAGGTTGGTTATGTTCCTAATCACGTAACATCAAATTGAGAGTGACAATATTTCTTTGTTGTGGCATGATAATATGCAATGATATAATTATGCTGCGTGAGGACTTTTGTTTATATATGGACATATATCGTAAATGAATTACCAAGCATGAGTTGTATCAATTTAAAAGTCGCTACTTAAAACCACCAAAAATCGGACCCCTCATAGACGCTTATAACCAGTACTTTAAAAATACCTCATAACAGCTATCCAACAACTGCCAAATAGACCCTAATTGGATTGAATCCTAAATGTTCCATAACATAGATGCTCCTAGTCATTCATGTGGTTTACCGATTTCTGCTTTGGTATATGTATGTAGCAACAACCACAGAAATGTTTCCGTGGTTAATAGTGGCATTTACCCAATCGCTAAAAAGTTTGCATTATTTTCTTCCATTTATACCCACATAAGAAACATAATTACAACTACCACCTAAAATAGTCTAATACCCAATTTTCTCTTTCTCGTCTTTGCTTTTTCTCGTCTTTACCGTGACTAGACAATATAAGAACATTCTAGGTTGGTCATGAATTCCTATAACATCAAATTTAGAGTGACAATATTCCTTTGTTGTGACATGATAATAGGCAATTTGGGAGGGCTTTTGTTTATATATGGATATATATAGATAATTTTATTATCTTAAATACTTTCAGAATGGTTTGCTAATGAATTACCAAGTATGGGTTGGACTGATTTAAAAGCTGCCACTTAACCATCCAAAATTGGACCCCTCATAGATGCTCATAACTAGTACTTTAAAAATACCTCATAACCGCTACCCCAATAACTGCCAAACAGACCCTAATTGGATTGGATCCTAAATGTTCCATAACATATATGCTCTTCATGTGTTTACCCGCTTCTGGTTTGATATCTGTATCTAGCCACAACCACAGTAATGTTTCCGTGGTTGTGGTATTTACCCAATCGCTAAAAATTTGCACTCTATCAAATAGGCTTGCTATGCATGATAGTCCTCAACTAGGCACAAGGTATATGAAAAGGTGCATGAGGGAGTCCTTCCTGCATACTTGCTCGATCATGATGTTACAGCACGTGTAAAGGTAATAAATTTTGATATAAAATTCCACATTCAAGTGTGTTTCCATTAGTACCAATGACAAGCGTATTCGATCATCTAATGTCATACTAATGTGTGATTAACTCTAGGTTATTAGCAACACTATAAAACAAAAAAGGAAGGAAAAAGCTGACAAATGGGAGGTTCCCTTACCCAAGGTAAAGTTAGTTGGTGATAGTTTATTCTGTACCATCTTCTATCAGTTTATGGAATCAGTTTATGGAATTTTACTTGCTCTCATCTCTAGATATGGAACAGGGGTTTGCTCCATGTTGTTTTACATCAATATTATGCTATTTTATCTGTGAATGGTTTTATCATTTACTTCTTTGAGCATCGTCTTCTGTTGCAGGTCAGACCCGTGGCTGAAGATGAAATGTTTCGAGTTGTTCGTACTGGCAAGCGCATAAGTCCGTCCTTGGAAATAGCAGTGTTCTAAAAATCGCTAGGCGGACTCGGTGCGGCGGAGGTCCGCCTAGCGCCTAGCCCGCCTAGATTTTTTTTTTTTTTTTTTGAAATTTTTGAAATTTGAAATTTGAAATTTCAATGTTCTAAAATCCAAATACTATCTTAAAACCCAAACAAATATCCAAAATACAACTAAGAATAAACAAAATAAAAAATAAATCAAAAAATTCAAAAAACACGCCGCCTAGGGGCGCCTAGGGCCCGCCTAGCCGCCTAGCCCACCGCCTAGGAGGTTTTCTGTGCGGTGGACGGACGCCTAGGCCGATTTTTAGAACACTGGAAAATAGTTTATATGAAGTTCCTAGGTTTAACTTACTATACATGTATAATCACCTATATGATGTGGTGAAATTGCAATGAGCCTCTTGCCTCTCTGATCATGACCACTTGTTTGTATAGGGAATCAGATCTATTAGCCTATTGGAGTTTCAAATTGCCTGTTACTTTTGATTGGACATCTTGTCATTGGTACTCCTCAATGATCCCCACTGCACCCCACACTCACGTGCATGCACACACGTACAACCTAATATGTGGGTCTTCCTATATATGTGATTTTCACATTTGAGGTCTCATGGGTGCCCTATGATGGATATATCCTGCATTTCTATGAAGAGCTTGACTGATGACTCATGTTGGAAATGATATACTACAAAAGTTTACTATCCCTCGAGTGTTTAAAATCCTTGAATGTGAGGCATATCAACTCTCTCTGTGTCCTGGTCTTTTTTTTTTTTTTTTTTTTTTTTTTTTTAATCTCCACTGGCCTTGGATTGTTATTGGCAAAGAAGGGCTCTAAAATCACCATTATGTTTTGGAGGTAACTGTTAAAAAAAGCTTTAAGGTGTCACTTAAGTTTAAGATATTGGAACATGTTAGAGGATTGAAATTAGCACAGTGCACAGAGTTCTACTTCCAGTGGGGTATGTTGTCTTGGTTACAAACAGTATAAAGGAAAATAACCCATATTAGCCATGACGGTACCCACATATATTCTTTCGTAGTATGATATTTACTCTTTTCCATCCTGCAGCAGTGTGGGAGAGACATGGGTCATGTTTCATTATTTTTTTGCAGTTGAATAAATTTGTACTGCAATTTAATGACCTGGTATTGGCTACTGAGGGACACAAATCTTCTTTTTGATAGTCCGAATATTTGAGCACCTGCATTGCTACACTTAGGCCTCGTTTGGTTGGCGGAATCTCCCGGTTGGGAAAGGAAAGTGATTACTTTCCTATGTTTGGGTGTCCAAGGAATTGAGGAGGAAAGGAAAGTGATTCCCAATGGAAGGGAAATTAGGGGGGAAAGTGATTCCATCCATCCAAGGAAGGAATCACTTTCCCACGTTGAAGTATTCACTTTCCTTTCCAAATTCCTTGGCATTGCCAAACATCGGAAAGGAAAATCAATAGGAATTAAAGTTTCCCAAAGGAAAGGAAATGACAAGGAATTAATTTCCTTTCCCTTCCATTCCGCGAACCAAACGAGGCCTTACGGTCAACTTTGCTAAATAGTATTTTAGCCTATTTACGTGATGGTTTCAACATCCACATTTATGACTTTATGAGTGAGTACTAGATTTCCTCATAGAGATAGCTTTGGAGGGGAACCTTCACAGAGATGCACAATGTTATTAGTTTAGGACTATTTTATTTTGTGCTTCAGTATTACTAAGTGAGATTTTTTTTTTTTTTTTTTGCCTTTATATGTATATCCGTTCATATGTGGATGCATTTACATGTTAACCATTTATCATGTTACACGAGAGTTTGGGCGTGTTACAGTTCTCATGATTATAACTATCTTTGCCCTTTATATAATGAATGCTATGGTTTGTTTTCCATTACCAAGAGCTTTGTTTATATGCTGGCATCTATTAAATGCATATTCAGCCAGGCAATGGAAGCGAATGGTCAACCTAGTCACATTTGTTGGAGAAGGGTTTACAAGAACAGTAATGCTACATGGCCCGCATGTTATGCCCGCACAATGCCCGCAAGATGAGGTGGCAGGTCAAATGGTCAAAAAAAAAAAAAATAGAATGGTGCTCATCAGTTTGAATTAAAGAAAAAAAAAACTCCAGCTTGCTGACAATGACCCATGTCCCTAGGCAACCGAGAGTGAGATAGAGAGGGAGAGAGAGTAATGCTACTTTCTTCCAGACTTCAGAAAGTCTCTTTTCTCCCCCTCTCTCTCTCTCTCTCTCTCTCTCTCAACTCTGGTAGAAGAAGAAGAAGAAGAAGAAGGTGGAGGAGGAGAAGGCAAGAAGAAGGACAAGCTTTTTTTCTTTTTCTTTTTTTGCCGATGAGCTTTTTAGTCTTATCTATTTACAATGATCGATTTTTTTCTTTTTTTTAAATTGAGTAGAGAGGATGATTTAATGGTGGCTTGGTGGTACCTGCAAGCTGTAGTTTTTTTTTTTTTCCTTTAATTCAAACTGATGAGCACCACTCTAAAAAAATTTTGACCATTCGACCTGCCACCTCATCTTGCGGGCATTGTGTGGGCATAACATGCGGGCCATGTAGCATTACTGATTTAAGAAAGCTCATGTTACACACCCAGAGCTCAAATGTACGTTCAACCTTCAAATTATTGGGATAAAGAAGAATCCAAATGGTCCTATGTACACTTCTTTGAGTGTCGTGACTAAGGAAACAATTATTGAGGTAATATATGGTGCCCTTTGGCTTGCTTTGGTTCCTTTCATTATTAATTTGTCTAGTCCTCCCAAGTTTCAGAAGACGATTATCATTTTTAACCGTGTTGATGTGACGTGTTTTATCTTTTATCCAGGTGAATATGAGTGCACTTGGTCTAGTTATACAAAACCGGTGATGACCCTCTTTAAGTCGAAGCATGTATTGTTAATGAACCTCACTCTTTTACTCCCATGATGTGCAGGTAAATATGCGCAAGTTACAAATAATCCAGAAAATGATGGTTGCATCAATGCAGTTTTGCTTGTTTAATGCCAAGAAGTAGCCTCAATCCATTTTGCAACAAATCAGTCACTTGCAATGACTTTTGGTTCACCACGTTGTAGTGAACTTGCACGACTAGAAAGACTATTTTCAGTGCTTTGAAACCGGAAGAAAGGAACAAGGTTAGTGGGTCCAAAGAAAGCTGAGTTATGTTGAACATGAATTCCTGTACTATGACACTAGAATTTAGAAACTGTAGCTTTCAAATTATGCCACTTCCGATGTTTGCTCATGATAATGAATGACTTACCGTGGCTTTCTCCTCATGCAATTTAGGGGTAAGCGATCCTTTGTTAGTTTTTGAAAGAGTTGTCGCGACGAAACAATGTTCTCTTTATAATTGTTGAGGGAAAAAAAAACCAAAAACTCTTTATAATTGTTTGAGGAAAAAAAAACCAAACATGTGCCTAAGGCAGATATATCTTGTTCGGTTGCCAAACGAAGAAGTTAGTTGCTCCTATCATGTGAGGTTCGTGTTTCATAAGCGGTTGACCTTAAAAGTCCCCATCTTTGCCTAAGACCAATCAATCTGGAGGTTTGGAGAAGGAACTTATAAATGACAAAACTGCATCATGTTTCTGTCTTTCTGCTGAGGACTGACCATTGTGAGTGTAAGACCATCTCCAATGGGGGGTTTCTATCTTTCCTATTTCTATGGAAAAATCTATTTTAGAATATTTTTTTCCAATGTTGATTTCTATCACCATTTCTATCCTAGATGACAATGATCCTAGATGACAATGATGTAGGATGGAAATTTTCTAGAAGGATTTTATAGAAATTCTCCTATCTCTCATGACAATTATTATTTGGCCCAACATCATTAAATTGGTCATTTTACTATGTGACATATAGGATAGAAATAGAGAACCATTTGAGAGCATTTTTGTATGTCTACAATTTTTATATAAAATTCTTCCAACTAGGATAGAAATCTCTTGGGCCTCGTTTGGTTCACGGATTCAAGGAATCCGGAAAGGAAACTTGTTCCTTTCCTTTGTTTGGTAGCCACAAGTTTGGGAAACACTTTCCTGATATGGGAGAAAATAGGAGAAAAAATGGTTCCTCTTATGACCCATGGGATTCATTTTCCCTCCTCCTTTTCCAACATTAATTACCAAACATTATGACAAAAGTAGCATTGATTTATTACATATTTTACTAATTAACTCTTCATTATAATTATGTTGACATTGGATATTGTTGGAACAATGATATATTTTTTTCTTTCCTTTCATACACCAACCAAACATAGGAAAGAAAATTTGATAGGAATTCTACTTTCCCATCCCCATGAAAAATACATGGAAATTGATTTCCTTTCCGTGAACCAAACGAGGCCTTAAAGTACAATGGACCTATAGGTAGAATATTCCACCAGTGAATGAAATAATCAATCAATAAATGGATCAGTGTACAAATCAATCAGCAAAATATGATGAATAATACACTCAGTGTAGTGCCACGTCAGCAATAATGTGTTAGAGCATCTCCAACCCTATTGTCTTGTTAAGTGTTGTGAGTCTTAGGTGGCTCCTATGTGGCATGAGCCACAAGACAATGTTTTGTTTATGTGGCAAAATTATATCTCAAAAGACAATGAGATAGAAAAACTCTCTCCGATGCAAAAGTATTAAGGAGACAAAAAAAAGTATTTTTTTCCAACTTCCAAGGCAACTTTTAAGACAACTACTCATCTTCTTTCTTTTTTCTAATATTTTTTATTCATAATTGATGACATGGAAGAGAAGACATTGTCAAGTGCATTGTCTAGAACAAGACAATCAACTTCACAATGTCTTCTTTAATTTTTGTCACATAAGTTTCACAATTGACTTGACAATTGCATTGGAGAAGAACTTTTCAATAAAATTTTGTCATTCCTATGTGGCAACAACTTTTTTTCAAAGTCACAATAGGGTTGGAGATGCTCTTATTACCTGACTCCTTTTGCTGCTTTTCGGGTTTGTATCCCCGGAATCTGGCTCGGAAGTTGACTATACTTTCCCGTAACTTGGACCAGTTCTCATTCGGCTGCTAAATATATATTTTAAGATATTAATAAGTCTCTCAAATCTTGGTCATTTTACCATAAGCCCCTGATATTGTTACTATTTGATGAAAAGGCCAGTGGTTATGGCCAATGCCCTTCCTCCTCTCTCCCTCGCCTTCCTTTCCTCAGAGTGAGTGTTGTTCTCTCTCGCCATCCTCTATTTACTCTCTATTCTCTACCCAATTCCATAAACAAGAAAATTCATTCACTTAATAGTTCGGTTCTTATTTAGAATGGTAAATGTCAAAATAATGCCCTTATGAATGGTAAATTTTGTATAGCAAAATGTTAAAAACTAAAACACAACATTTTTTTGTTCAACTTGTTCAGCAAAATGCCAATAAAAATAACAAATATTCTTCAAACAAAATCAAAATTAGCCATTGTCACAAATAAAATAACCTTTAGGATAGAAGTTAAGGATACATCTAATTATAATAACCTTTATGACTAGATAATTCTCTTCCAAACAAGACTCGCAAAGCACTTGAGTTAAAATATGTAAGGTTTGAGGGGCCTATATCTAAAAACAATTATATATATATATATATATATATATATATATATATATATATATATATATATATATATATATATATATATGGGAGGATAAAGTTTAGTGTATTTATAGAAAATATGAGAAGTTTGAAAAATTATAAAAGAGAGGGTAAAACGACATCACTGATGTCGCCAAACCAACGCACCCCCCTATGCGACATCAGTGATGGCGCAAGCCTCCCCCCCCCCCCCCCCCCCCCCCCCACCACCCACCCACCCACCCACACACGATTTTGCTTCAGAAATTTTGACATAACCATCCCTACAATTGAGTTTATAACAAAATGAGAATGAAATTGTGAACTTTTGAAGGCCAAAAAGTAGCAAACAAAATTCAAATCTATAAACTGTTTATATATAATTTCTCTGCTGCTGCCTTTTCCAACAAGAATCCCGCTTTGTTTTTTATTTTATTTTTTGTCTTTTTTTATTTTCTGACTTATTCGTGCTTTAACACCCCCCCCCCCCTTTTAATGAATGCACATGTCAATAATCGGTCCAGCCGGCCCCACCCAGAAATTAGCACATACATGTCGCCTAAGCAACGATGCAACGTCGGTTTTCGTGTTTGGTGTTCGGACCCGGGTTGGGATGGGGTGGGGTGGGGGGGTTGTTGTGCGGCGACATCACTATGGCGACATCAGTGATGTCGTTTTAACCTCTCTTTTGTAATTTCTTCAAAAAATTTCTCTTTTCTATAAATACACTAAACTTTACCCCCCAATATAAAATTACCTGATATATATAATCTATTCTACTATATAATAGAAAATTTTCGTGGTGAAACTTTTGAATTTCTAAGATATCTTTGAGTATTTTATCTATTCTACTATATAATAGGAAAATTTCGTGGTGAAACTTTTGAATTCCTAAAATACTCTTGAGTATTTTTATAAACATAATATTATTATGTCAACTTGCATGTCATTTATGTTTAAGAGTCAAAGCAATAAAATTGGCATGCAAGTTTCCTTTTTTCATACAACTTTTCATTTTTCAAGGATAATAAATTTTTCTATTCTTACCATTTCAAAAGATTATTATTCTCAATATTTTTTTTTAAAATATTTATACTTTAAATCTTTTGGCATTGATATTGTAAAAAAAAATACACACATAAATATTCATCTGAAAAAGACTAAAAAACGACAAATGACTTTATAATATTCTAATTAATACTTGCAGACTAATATAAATAATAATAAAACCCCAAATCCTCTCCTTCCTCCTCGTCATCCCTCCCCAGAAGCAAAATCCTAACACACAACAAAAAAAACTGCTAATCCAAAACCTAACCCTAAATATCATCGCTCCACCTAACCCTAAATATCATCGTCCCCTTTTTAGCCTAGCCATGATCAACCTCGGCATGGACGGCAGGACATCCACCTCCGCCACCGCCGAGAAGGCCCTCTCCTTCCTCTCCAAGGGCTGGCGGGAGGACCTGCAGCTCATCCGCACCCGCGCCTCCTCCTTCAAGAACCTCGCCGACCGCGAGCTCGAGAACTTCCTCAATCCCTCCTCTTCCGCCGCCGCCAACCACTCCATCACCGAGTTTGAGTTCGTCAAGCGCATCCAGCCGAAGCTCTCCGAGATCCGGAGGGCCTACTCCACGCCGGACTTCCTCGAGCGGTGGCGTAGCCCCCGGCCGACGATCCGGATCAACATGTCGGGGATCAGGAAGGCGAAGGTCTCGGACATGGGGAGGGACGGGGGGAGGTGGGGGTGGGAGGAGGAGGACTGGGAGCCGATCAGGGCCTTGAAGACCAGGTTGAAGGAGCTGGAGAGTAGCGAGTTCGTCGAGAAGCTCAAATTGAGCCTCGTAAGTGTACCTCATCGTCTTGTAAATGTCGGAATTTGGAGATTATTTGTTGTTACAAAGAGTTACTTTAGGTACTAGTCCCAGTGTACTACTACTGACTACTGAGAGGAGAATCAACTTGTCTATGATTTTAGCTTAGACATGTTATATTGTAGAATTCTGCCCCCAAAATTGGATGTTTTGTTAAACTTTAGCGAATTAGCTACTATATTCTTCATGTAGTTCATGAGCGAGTTTGCTAAAATGGAGTTCGGTTATTTTGGACTTTTGAGATTTGAAAGTAGAGTTTAAAATGATGAAACTTCAATTACAAAACTGGAGTTATACTGAGGCCTCGTTTGGTTCACGGAAAGGAAATGCATTCCCTTGTAGTTTCCATAGGAATGGGAAAGTAGAATTCCTGTCACATGTCCTTTCCGTTGTTTGGTTGGTGCAGGAAAGGAAAGCAAAAATATAACAATGTTCCAATAATATCCTTACCTTTTAAAATAAAAATAACATTATGAAAAATAACATTAATGGTAAAATAAGCAATGACACATGGTTACTTTTGTCATAATTTTTGTAATAAATGTTGGGAAAGGAGGAGGGAAAATCAATCCCATGGGTCCTGAGTGGAGCCATATTCCCTCCAATTTTCCCCCTTGTCAGGAAATTGATTCCCAAATTTGTGGCTACCAAACAAAGAAAAGGAACAACTTTCCTTTCCTGGTTCCTTAAATCCGTGAACCAAGGACGTTTGGATTTTTGTACTTTGTTAAAGTGCCTGCTACTTTCACCCCCCAAAAAAACTGTGTTGGTGAGGGTTGACGATTAATCTTTTTTGCAGTATATTTTTTTAGTCCACTTAAAATGTGCGTCAGAGAATGTTATTAGAGTGTTGGTGAGGGTTGAGGATTAATATTTATTATTCTAACAAAGTATCATAGTTTCCTTAAAAAACTAGAAGAAAATGGAGTTTAGAATGGAGTTCACAAAAAAAAATATTAGAGTTTTTCTAACTACAGTTTTGGTGGAGTTTTGCAGTTAGAAATGGAGTTTTATCTAACTCCAAAAGCGCTCCTGAACTTAGTAGTTTTGTTTTGTGAAGTTTGGAGGCCTAACTCCACCATACCCCACTTTTCTTTTTGAAACTCCATTCCCAAATGCACGTCAACATTTTAAATGTCATACACAAAGTTCTTTTTATTTTTTCTACTTATCAAAAACCATAACAAAATTGTGAGGTTGACACACGTGCCATCAAGTGTTACTACCTCGATACACATAGCAAGATACATGGACAAGCTGTATATGAAAAGCCTTTAGTAATTTAAAAAAAAAAAAAAGTCTTATCATTTAAATCCTCTTTAATAGAACTTAGCCTGCCAGGTGTACCCATATGACAAAAGTGCCATGTGTCTCCATGCCACAGTGGCCTCATGTTCTTTAACGGATTTTAGGCGGATGTATGTCATTGTAAAATATTTGTTACTTTGGGTATGATACTTTGTGTGTCATTTAGAAATGTAGAAAATGAAACAATTTTTACCTGAAATTAATTTACTAAGCAGCACTATCCGAGTTTCTTTAGACTATAAAAAGTATAGGCAAAGAGGAAGATGATACGATTTACTACAAGGAATTGAATTCATATCTCTATGACACATGAAGCCAAAGAGTGAAAAGTAGTGACATTTCCATACCCTTCCATTTTTTTTGTCTCCCTTAAAATTGAAGAGTTATATTTTTAAATTGAGCAACATGTTGTTTATGCTAGTTGTCAGATGAGGTTGGCACTCTAAGAAGCTCTTAATTGAAAGATGTGTTGAGCACAACTTATATTATGTGACTAATTTCCTTCTATTTTGTTTCTTCCTTACCACAATGTTCTAAGTTATATGTCTAATTGGAAAAAGAGAGGAAATGTTCACTAATTTATCACATTTTTATGTTTATGGCAGAAATCAATTTACAAGGAGCCTCAAGAGCTGAAGGTCAGTCATTTTCTTGTTCGTTTTTTCTATATTTTTTGTAGCACTCATGTTTTTGTGTATTTTATGTGAATGAATCGATCTTGGTTGTCGGATGGACTAGTATATGCTTATTTTGAAGTCACATTTGTAGTTTCACCGCCATAACTGTTGTTTGTTTTCCCTTAAGATTGGTTTGACTTACAAGCCGGGTCGTGAATTGTTGGTACTCATCGAGTAGCTCAGAAGTTTCAACCCAAAGTCTACCAAGAATGGGTTAATCGAAGGTTAAATTGAAACTGAATGTTTATGGTTTATTTTGCTAATTATGTTAAACATAACTAGGGTGTATATGATCGAGCCGATCTTATGGTGTCGTTCCTATCTATGTTTTGTCAAATCGAAGTTCATATTAAAATAAGCAGATTGCTGCATATTATCAATTACATGTAAATTATTCTTCATGAAGAGCGACACAAACACATTTGGGTTTAATACCATTTTTAGTTTCTCACCGGTTTCTTCTAGTTCTTATGTGTTATGATGTCGTTAGGATCTGCTGCCTGGTCTTCCCAACTCCGTTAAACTATTTCAGTTGTTGTGTTTCCTTATTACCATGTTGTTTTGGTTTTACAATGGGGTTATGCAACCTGAAATGCTTCATCTTCCTACGTGCTGCTCTGCACATGGTTGAAAACTTCTTTATACTGGGGAGGAATTGAGTCATCATTGTAGACTGTGCAGTTTATGTAAGTATCACCAATCAACGAGACAATCACTCTTCATTTGAATCCTTTGCTCT
Source organism: Iris pallida (assembly GCA_029216955.1). NCBI lineage: Eukaryota > Viridiplantae > Streptophyta > Magnoliopsida > Asparagales > Iridaceae > Iris > Iris pallida. The sequence goes on from JANAVB010040417.1 coordinate 2,822,976, forward strand.
GGCTAGCTATCATTAGCTTAGGTTTCTTGTATCTTTGGTAATCTCCCTTTTATTCATAATAATCCAGACAACATAGTCGAGTTCAGGCAAATATAGTAGGAAAAAAAGATTGATAAGCTGATTCTGTTGTCTACATGAATATGAGATGGAAATTGCTATAGTGCACGTTTTGATCTCATGATACTCGGAAATAGTGAAGAGGACAGACTGAATGCCACAATAAAAACCCAGATGTTAATTAGGGAATGATGTCATCTTCTCCAATGTACCACATGAAATTTTTGTAAGCCCACCATTTAGTAGAAAGAGCCTTATTTGTCTTTTTGTTTGCTGCCCTACATAGAGCCTGGTATTCAAGTTGCAATGTGGGCCGGGTGGCCCAAAAACAGGTCCGTGATCAGCCTGGTCAAACCCAGGGTTGGCTGTCGCAGGAGCGGTCAAAGCCTGAGTCTGGTATGGCCCACGCTTTCCAATGGGTTGGGCTGGGTTATCATCCGCAGACCCAGGCCCAGCCCCAGCCCCACTCTCCTAACCGGGTCGGTTTTGCTCCCCTCAGGCCCCACTCAGCACAGCCCGGTCCAGTATTATATATATATATATATATATATATATATATATATATATATATATATATATATATATATATCTGTGTGTGTGTGTGACAAATGAGGCTTGCTGAGCTCTAACCTTCAACCTCTATGTGAGATATCTCAATTCCTCCCTAGCTAACCATAAGACCCAAAGAAAACTTTATATATATATATATATATATATATATATATATATATATATATGCCTGCGGGCCGGGCTGGTCCGGGCCCAACCCGGACCTGTTCTACCCAGGTCATGGTCCTGGGCTGGGTTTCAATGTTTGTGTCAAAGCCCGGCCCGGAGTCTTGACCGGGTTGACCTGGCCCGGCCCGAACCTGGTCAAACCTGGGTCCGGGTCGGGTCAGCCCACATTACATCATGACTTGGTAGCAATAATTATGTAGTTTAACTTTTGCAGTTTTTGGAGATTTAACACTGAATATCACCTTCTTTATGCATTTCTTAGCAGCTAATCTGTCTTCTTTCTTGCAGGAAGTGCCACCACTGGATATACCTGAACTTTTAGCTTATCTTGTTAAGCAATCTGAGCCCTTGTTTGATCAGCTAGGCATCAAAAGAGGTATGGAAGGTGCATATGTCCTTTCCCATCATAATGCACTGTACATTTTGTGTTGTTACCTGTTATATCAAATTGTGTATAATCCGAAGGGTTTAGCACCTGCTAATCTCTAACCTCTAACATGGAGAATCCCTCATAAATGATTATTAGGCTTATAGCTTTTGCTTTATATATTACACTTTAATATACCTGTATTTGGTATGCATTTGAATCTAAAGATAGTATTGATAGACTGTTCCATGGAATATTTAATGGATGCAGATATATGTGACAAAGTAGTGGAGACGCTCTGCAGCAAGCGGAAGGATCCACTTATTTATCGTTTTCTTTCTACCAGAGAAGAATCCTTTAGTGAACACGAGAATATCAGTGATGAACTTGATTTCAGGATAGCTAGTGTACTACGAAGCACAGGACATCACTGTGAAGATGGATTCTGGACCAACTCTAAGAAACATGATACAACAGACATGAAACGCCATGTCGCGATTGTAACAACTGCCAGTCTCCCATGGATGACTGGAACTGCAGTAAATCCTCTATTTCGTGCTGCTTATTTGGCTAAATCCGCAGAGCAGAATGTAACATTGTTGGTTCCTTGGCTCTGCAAATTCGAACAAGAACTTGTATATCCCAACAATATAACTTTTAGCTCTCCAGAAGAGCAGGAAGCTTACATAAGAAGTTGGGTGGAAGAAAGGGTGGGCTTTAAGGCTGATTTCAGTATCTCTTTCTATCCAGGAAAGGTACTTATATGGTTCATTATGTGTCATCTCAGAATTGCAATAAATTTTGATATGTTAAGCCATTTATTACTGTCATAATGTCTTGATTCTAGTTCCAAAAAGAAAGGCGGAGCATAATACCTGCTGGTGATACTTCACAATTCATTTCATCCAAGGAGGCTGATATTGCAATATTGGAAGAACCAGAGCACTTGAACTGGTACCATCATGGGAAGCGGTGGACTGATAAGTTCAATCATGTTGTTGGTGTTGTCCACACGAATTACTTGGAATACATCAAGAGGGAAAAGAATGGAGCTATCCAAGCTTTCTTTGTTAAACATGTTAATAACTTGGTAGCTCGAGCATACTGCCATAAGGTAACTGCCACAAGGTCCTAGGGTTTATCTAACCTTACTTTAGTACTTGTAGCAGTCTGGACGATCTGCTCACTTTTCTTTGATTGACCACACTGTAAGTGGCTCCGACTAATTTGACATTTTAAACTTTATGTCAATTCATGCAGGTCCTGCGCCTTTCTGCAGCAACACAAGATCTACCAAGATCTGTCGTCTGCAATGTTCATGGTGTGAATCCCAATTTTCTCAAGGTTGGAGAGAAAATGGCAGCCGAAAGGGAGTGTGGGCAACAGTCATTCTCCAAAGGAGCATACTTTCTAGGGAAGATGGTATGGGCAAAAGGATACAAAGAGTTGATAGATCTGTGGGCAAAACATAAAAATGAGCTAGAAGCTTTCAAGTTAGATGTATATGGAAATGGTGAGGACTCAATTGAAGTGCAATCCACTGCAAAGAAGTTGGACCTCAACCTTAACTTCCTTAAAGGAAGGGATCATGCAGATGATTCTCTTCATGGGTACTAATGAGTTTTTTTATGGTACTCCATATTTGTATATTTGTATTCTTTATATCTAATAATGCTCTCTTCTGGTTGAGTTTGCAGGTACAAAGTTTTCATAAATCCAAGTATCAGTGATGTCCTATGCACAGCTACTGCTGAGGCTCTTGCCATGGGAAAATTTGTTGTTTGTGCAGATCATCCTTCAAATGACTTTTTCAGGGAATTTCCTAACTGCTTGACCTACAAGACCTCAGAGGACTTTGTTGAGAGAGTGAAAGAGGCATTGGCAAGTGAGCCTCACACCCTCACCCAAGAGCAAAGATACCACTTGTCATGGGAGGCTGCAACTGAGAGATTTGTGGAGTACTCGGAGCTTGACAAAATGCTGAAGAGTAGAACTAATGAGTCTGAGGAATATGGCACCCTACATAAAAGCACGAGTATCAGGAAATCAGTTTCCATGCCTAATTTGACGGAAGTGGTGGATGGGGGGTTAGCTTTTGCTCATTATTGTCTCACAGGAAATGAGATCTTCAGGCTGTCCACTGGAGCAATACCAGGCACAAGGGACTATGATAAACAGCACTGTCAAGATTTGCATCTCTTGCCACCGGAAGTGCAAAATCCTATATATGGCTGGTGATAAAATTCTTTACCCAAAAGTTCCAAGCTAAAGTTCATCACATATGCTGGTCAAACCTGAACTGAAGCTGCTGTCAGTATAACCATTGGTTAACACTTCTTGCCAACTTCTTCATGTAATATATCTTCAACCAAGTCAAAACTCCTCATGGCATTCTTTAATAGCGCACCCCCCCCCCCCCCCCCCCCCCCCCCCCCAAGTTGAAGGTGTGCGGTAAATATCTAGTGATGTTAAATCATGTAAAAGGCCAAGTTCTGTATCATGATGTAACTACGTTGTTCCTTTACAAGCCTGAAGACATGAGCCAATTCTGCTCTCCTTCTGTCAGATATAATTTTGCCTGAAGCTTTTTCTCTCTCAGGCTTTTGGATAAATCAAGGATCTTAGACGATTACCATTGTATAATTACTTACCGGTTGCTATATTCTTTATGTTCATCTTGTAAGAAAATAACCTGAACCAGTGTAGCATATTGAATCCACTAAGGGTTACGATATATAGCAGAATAATACTAGCAATTATTCTTCTGTTTTGAAATGATTGTTACTTCTTCTCAAATAGGTGGCCTTTGTCTTTCATTGTGCAACTGTACTTAATTCTTTAAATTCTTGCTTAGGTTGTGAGCTCAGGTATGATATAAGGATATACCTGATTGCATCTCTGTTTCGTTATGGGCTGGCGAGAATATGCATCGTGGCTGCAAGCATTTTCAGATGATATATATTTCAGTATGTGCGAGTCATTTATTTCAAAATTCTTGGTTGATAACTTGATTAATCATTTTAGGGTGGTAACATAGAAAGCTATTTCAGAAAAATCTTGGTTGACAACTTTGATGAAGTATACGAGGGGAGGGCTATTACGCGGAAAGCTCGTGATCTGAAACGATTTGGTGGAGTAATGACTCATTTGTCACTTGTATAACTCTTCGACAAACTGATGGATGTTATTGGGTGGTATACTTGCTTTATATACATTAGATGTCTCAATTCTGTCTTTACATGGTATTGTGAGATCTGCATGTCCTGCAGGTCTCTCACTGGCAATAATCTCAAAATCAGTGTGTAAAACAACCCTCATCTGCTGAAAGATGCAGCTGCTCACTGGCATATGCCTGCTGGTTATCTGGTGCAAGCTAACATGGTCCTCTCTGAGAAACTGCGACTGGCCCGAGCGATGCTCCTAGAATAGTATAGAAGCAGGAGGTAGAGGCCAGAAATATTTACCAATAACATGTTGTATCAAGTGTCGTGATCGATCTAATGTGCTCATATTCTGATATATCAAAATTGCGTAGATACTGGGCCTACTGGCACATATGCAGATATTGCCATACATCAAATACTTTGCATTCATGTTTGTGTCGACTGATGTTGTTGTAGCTGCATTTGCTATCAGTAGAGAATCAGATTGTCCAAGTAGCATCTGTATTTCTTGTAAGCTAGAAGAGAATAGAATTCAAAGAGAGGATATTTTCTTTGAATACTTTGTTGGAGTCCAGTCTGGATTTGGTAACAACATATTTGTCGAATCTGGAATCCAAATCTTATTAAATATTTGATTAGATTTGGATGTCCATAATTGATGTTGTGCTATTTTAGATATAATATAATTCTTATTTTAGGAAATCCTATTATGATCTAAAGACGTCGGCCGTCCCGTGAGGCTCTGGAGCGTGCGGAGTGCACGAGGCGTGCGTGTGGGACGACGATGAAAAAGCCAGTGCGGACAAGATCCGTACGAAGAGTCCGAAACGACATGACGATCGGCTAAAAATTGTGCGCGGGGAGACACAGGATTTAACTGAGCTCGCACGTGCTGGTAAAATAAAAAATAAAAAAATAAAAATTATGATCTAAAATAGGATAATTGTTGATATATATGTTAAGTGTTATTGGGCTTTAGTCCCACATTGCCTAGAATGATAGGAGAGGAGGCTAGCCTCCCCTATATATATGTAGTCTCTATTCCAATAATAATCAATCACTTAAAATCTCTACATGGTATCAGAGCCTAAACTTGCTTAGAATACCGTCAGAGCCACATTTTCCACACAAATCCTACCCCTAACCTCGCCCTCCCTTCTCCCCACCCCCACCCCCCCACCCCCCTCCCCCCTGTCGCTGCCGCTGCAGCTACTGCGCCGCTGCTCCCGCAGCCACTGCTGAGCCGCTGCCACTGCTGCGCCGCTCCCGCTGCCACTGCAGCCGTCGCTGCACTGCTGCCGCTGCGGCTGTGCCGCTGCTGCGGCTGCTACTGCCGCTGCTGCTGCCGTGGGTGCCACCGTGCACACCACTTTTAGGGCTCCTACTGTGTAGGTCAGCCTAAACTTGAGATTTATCTCATCTGTGGCACCTACGGTGTAGGTAAGCCTAAACTTGAGATTTATTTCATCTGTGGCACCTACAGTGTAGGAAAGCCTAAAATCGTTCTTGAAGATTTATCTCATATGAGATTCTCAAGGTGATGTCTAGATTCGATGAAACCAGACATATTCGAATTTAGGAGAGGACGACGAGGACAAGCGTGAGTCGTGGAGCAAGTATGACGTGATCAAGAAGAAGCATCGATGGAGGCGATCCTCAAGAAGCTAGATGCTGACGATGTGGTAACGTTGATGAAGTTGATAAAGGTGTCGGCTGGTGATAGCACGACACGAGCGCCGCCAAAGTTGGAACTACCCTCCATCGATCTGAAGTTGGATGGACCAGCCACCTATCTGAGTTGGTCACGGCGGGTGAGAAGAACCCTTGCAGGAAAGAACCTGGAGGGATTCTTGACGGGCGAGAAGACAGAGCCGGAAGAGGGCTCGACAGGACACGACGAGTGGAAATCCACTCATATGGTGATTTACATCTGGCTTCTCAATTCTTTAGTCCAGTCTATTGCTTCCACAGTAGATGGCATTGAGATGGTGAAAGACGTATGGGAGAAGTTGAGGAGAACCTATGATGGCGTAGGAAACAACCTACGGATCTTCTAGATAAAAGGGGAGATCGATGACACCGTACAAGGGAAGAAGACGGTGCAGGAGTATGCTACGGAGTTGGAGCGTCTCTGGCTGGATTATGATCACTCCTCGAAACGGGCAAGCTACGGGGACCCGAAGTGCAAGGAGAGACATGTGTGTCTGCAGGAGAGGACGATGAAATTCCTCAAAGGGCTGACTGCTGCATTTGCACAGAGGACAGCCTTACTCCTCGCCCAACTAGAGATCCCTAGTCTTGAGGAGGCTATCTCAGCCATGATCCAGGAGGAGACGCGGATCAGACTACAGACAGGGACAAGTAGTCCCCCCGAAGCAAAGTTAGCACTAGCAGCTGCTAGCTCGGGCGACACAGGATCCAAGGGAGAGCTCTGGCAACAAAATCGGCAGTACTGCAACTGCGGGGAAATGGGCCATCATCGATATGCTTGTACCAAACCACCTAAGGAGGGAGACTCAGGTGGTGGACGAGGATATATTGGACGTGGACGTGGTCGAGGAGGTTGACAAGGCGACCGAGGAGGCTATCGGGCAAACTTGCTGGTGGCAAACGGGAATGGAGGAGCTGGTGACACCTTTACTGAGAAGGATCAAGCACTGCTGGACCTGCTGGAGAGAAAGCAGAGAGCATCGACCGAAGGAGACAGGAGGAGCGAAGCAGAGGAGACATCCACCCCATTCTTCGGAGGCAACGTCGCTATGTATGCTCACCCATCAGAAGGTACTGATGAGTCACTCGCTCTTGCATCTATGTCTTCCCTTAAAATGTCAGACTGGATTATCGACTCAGGAGCATCTCGGCATGTGGCCGAGAACGCTAGTGAATTTTTTTCATACACTCACCTAGCACCAGCAGACACCATTCAGACTGCAGATGGCACTTTCCAACCAGTGGTCGGTAAGGGTACTGTTAATTGTACATGTTCAGTAAGATTATCCAATGTGTTACATGCTCCATCATTTTTAGTCAATCTCTTGTCTATTAGTTCTATAATTCTCTAACTAAAATGCACTGTTTCTTTTGATATTCCTAAGGTGATCTTCCAGGAGAAAGGGACGGGACGAAGACTTGGGACTGGCACCTGGCATGAGGGACTGTGGTACCTAGATCGGGAAGGACTGGACTCAGCATTGATATCTATGGCAGAGAAGGCTGGAATGGGAGAGCTGCAGCAGAGGACTGAAGATACTTTGATACTTCATCATAGGAGGATGGGACATTCTTCTTTTGATACTCTAAGTAAGTTGTATCCAGAGATGTATGGAAAATCAAATAAACAGAAATTAGTACGTGATACATGCGAGTTAGGAAAGCTTATTAGAAGCTCATATGTTGGTACTAGTCATAAGAGTTCTCTTATTTTTGAGGTAGTACATTCTGATGTTTGGGGTCCATGTGCTACTAACACTATGAATGGATATAAGTACTTTGTCTCCTTTATTGATTGTGCATCTCGTGTCTCCTGGCTGTATTTAATGAAAAATAAGAGTGAAGTATTTGCTTGCTTTCGGGACTTCCATAAACATATCCAGACTCAGTACAATGCAGTAGTGAAGGTACTGAGGTCTGACAATGGAACGGAGTACACCAACAGGACACTTGCAGAATACATGTCAGCACACGGAATACAGCACCAGACCAGCTGTGCATGCACACCAGCACAAAATGGAGTAGCAGAAAGGAAGAACCGACACCTTCTAGAGACCGCAAGAACTATGATGATCGACATGAATGTCCCACAAAATCTATGGGGACATACAGTATTGACAGCAGCTCAACTTATCAACAGGATGCCTTCAAAAGTCCTGGAATGGAAGTCCCCATACGAAGTATTACAAGGCAATAATAGTGGGATACTCCTACTAAATGTGTTCGGGTGTGTGTGCTTTGTGAAAGACAACAGACCATCAGTTGGAAAACTTGACCCCAGAGCAGTCAAGTGCATCTTCGTGGGCTACTCAGCGACTCAGAAGGGATATGTGTGCTGGAGTCCAGTAGAGAAGAAGAAGTTCGTTAGTATGGATATCCACTTCCGAGAGCATGAGCCATATTACCGCCAGAAGGGAACTTTGCACAACACGCCTAATACTACCAGTATAAGGCGAGGGGGAAGATGGAGAACTTGGTGGTAACCGATCTAGAAGTATGGCATAGAGGCACGGTTGAGGAGAAACATGAAGGTGAAGCAGAACAGGGGGGATAAGAAGTATCAGGTCTACGGCTCAGGGAGAGTTACTTACCTACAGCAGGAGAGAGAAGCAAACTGCGGGACCAGTACCTACAGTGCCAATGCTAAGTCCCTTGCATGCGTCTGTCCCAACTCCTGAGACACCACCATCCTCCTCGTCTACACCACCACCCTCCTCAGGTGATATCATCCCTCCTACTTCTTCCATACCACTACCTACACGAAGGACTACTCGCAGTAATGCGAGAAATCCTTCGGACAGATATGGTTGGGACCTTGCTAAGTTTGTTTCTTATGATCATATCTCTTCTTCTTATGGAGCATTTATAGCATCTTTGGATAGTATTACTGTACCTAACAATTGGCAGGTTGTCAAGAACGATCCAAAGTGGAAAGCGACAATGCATGAGGAGTTGGGAGCTCTTGAGAAGAACCACACTTGGGAGCTGGTGAGACTGCCAGAAGGAAAAAGAGCAGTCGGATGCAAATAGATTTTACTGTGAAGCAGAACCCAGATGGACAGGTTGTCACTCCCCGTTCCCAGAATACGTATTTTTATACATGTACTACTTGAATGTATTTATTTAATATTTATCATGTATTATCCTGTATTTAAATTCCTTCAATTCACGCTAATTAATTTTCTGTATTTTACTTTCTGCTTTTATTCTCTGCTTTACCTTTGCTTTAGGTTCGGCCTAGGTTGGGTTATTTTCGGGTTATGATGGTTCATCATGAACTGAACCCAACACCCCTATTTAAAGCCCCATCCCCTTTCTCTCTCTTCATTACTCTCCTTCACCATTACTCTTCTTCTTCTTCCTCATCACTCTCTCCACCTACCAACCGTAGGCAAGTACATCTTGCTCCACATGAGAACCCCCATTTTTATGGTTCATTTATCTCCCTTTCGTGATCCTATAAGAGTTTAGAACTTGGCATTTTTCATTTTAGAGTCCTATTTTTAGTAGATCTAGAAATTACTATTTTTCCGAATTTTAGCGGTTTTGATCTATCAACTTTCTTATTTCCAAGTTTTGTTCATTCCAGATTTGTTGAGGTTGTGTTATACGCCATTCTAACCCATGGAAACCCCATTTCTGGCTTGGAACGAAGGTTCCATGGGAATTAGAGTTCGGAAGGAACTTTACGCCCACGTTGTTACGTGTTAGCGTAATATTGAGTCTTTACGCTCACGTTATACGTGCCAGCGTAATATTGAGTTTTTACGCCCACGTTATACGTGTCCGCGTAGTGCCGAGCTTTATGCCCACGACCACTCGTATCAGCGTAAAACTGTTTTACGCAAGTCTACTTGACTTGGCGTAATCTTTTTACGCGCACAACGTTTCAGGCGTAAAACTTGACTCTTTACACGAGCAACTTTTACGCGTGGCTCGATCCTTTACGCATGTAATGTTTTACGTGCACAGTGCCTCAGGCGTAAACTCTAATCTTCTTAAGCGTACTCCTTGGCTCGGCGTAGAACGAGTTTTACGCTCAACCTTGTTCCTTTATTTGAGTGTACTTCCTTTACGCGTAACTTTATGTTTTACGCGTACTCTTCTGAGTTTGGCGTAAGGCAGGCTTTTACGCAGGCAGGCTTTTTACGCGCGTATTGTTGCCTGAGCGTAAAGCTTGGGCGTAGACTAGTCGTGGCATAGATCAGCCTTGGCGTAATCTAACCTTGGTGTTCCTATTGCTCTATAATTTATTCGCTTTATGTTGGCATGATAATTCTCCTATTATATCCTTACGCCTTTTGGCATGAACTCGATAATCTTGGCATGTTAATATTTTTAATACATATGGTTGTGTAGAATGTGCCCTGTGTCTTGATTGGTTTATGGATACCCAGTATGACTGGAATTTAACCCTGAGAGTTGTAGACTCGACCATACTAAATAATAGTTTGACTTTCATGCCTTGTTACAAATTGACATTAATTGTTAACTTGACTAATAATTGATCATGCGTACCTAGCTGGAACTAAGAGACCGGCTAGTCGTCTTATTGAACTTAATGAATGAGACACGTTCATATGGATTATGAACTATTGCAATCGACTGGCTGATCCCAAATATTGGCATACAGGCTCGTGCAGGCTTCAATTTATTTTTCTACAAAAGCATCATGTGTACTTTATGGTCAAGGCATGATTATTCCGTGGTTAGTTTTGATTGTTGCATTACGCTATGTAAGACCTACAACCTAACCGCACGGGTATCGTTGTAGAGTTGTGCATACCGTATCCCGTACAAAGGTACTCATTCCGAATGACCATGATCTACGTCATGGGATTTTACTTAACGTAGAGGCTACTAAGTTAAATAAAATAATGATTGCATGGAGAGAATGGATTCCCGAGTTCTTACATGGAGCCCTCTTTGGGACTATTAGTGCCCGACAGGCCGGTTGGTTTTCACAGATACTGCAAATCTGCCACATGGGCAGGGAGCGGTATCTGCTTATATTATATTATTTATTGTATATTGATGACGGGCGTCCCGCTGGGACTCGTCTAATTCATGATTGGCGCAATTGATTGACTGGATAGACTAGCCTTGCTTGCTCATAGTAAGAACTGAGGAATCCTTATTACATATTTCCAGGGTAACTTGGAACTTACAGTAGCAAGCCGTAGTAGTTGAATGGCCATTTAAATTGATTTGTTTGTGTACTGTATCTACTCTGTTAACTAACTGAGAGGATCAGAATGTCAAGGCATGACGGGTCAACTTCTGTCCTTGTTTGGTTGGGAAGTTGGTTTGAAGTGCCGTGATATTATGTGAATCCTAGTAGCAAGCGGAGACCTATTTATCATATCCTTAACTCTTATCACTGGTTTTACTTTTCATGTCGTGCTTCCTTGTGGTACTTGCTATTAGAGGTCTAACCTCTCTGGTTTTGCATGGCCAGATTTAGAGCCGGTTCCCGAGGACTCAGCTTACTTCTACCTCCAAGATGGTCCATACTAGAGGAATGATCGCAGGAGGACTCGAGTGGGTTCCTTACCTCCCCGCTCGTTTTGTTATTTACTTTATTTTGCCGTTTGGCACAGACATGTTAGTCGGATCGTCTTGTACTTACTTTTACATAATTGTAACTAAAGTCAGGCTGCAGCTGATAAACAATTGTGTATACCTTGCTACATCATCTGGCTATGTTCTGTAAAGCTAGATATCAAGAACATTTTGACTGAGCGTTTGGGACGCCTTACTGCTTTATCTTACATGTTCTTTATTTCTGTTTCTTGTTTGAATGATTGAGACAATAGATGTAAAGTGACTATAGTGAGACTTTCGTGTAGTTGCACCCCCTCGTCTTGTTAGACAGCATTGATCGTATTATACGGTATTCATCTACCCGTAATACGTAGCTGGCTGAGTCATACCCCCGCTCTCCAGTATTCTGGTTCTGGGGCGTGACAAGGTTTTAGTGGTGGCCCATGCAGGTCTGATTTCAGACTTGTAGGGTGTTTTGATTTATAGGATGTCTCAATCACACATGTTTCCCCTTGATCTCATGATTTGTTACTCTCGACTCTAGCTTGACATTCTAGTATCCTTTGACTTCATTGATCCTTCATGTCCGGTCTTTTGATTGTTCTCTTGTCCCTTTTCTTAGGGGCACCTCGTCCGCATCTGTCAGGACTGGACAGCAACAATAAGGGCAGCATGGACAACATGACCAGGTTGGTCAGCAACAGGGGCCAGTACTACCTCAAGAGACTATTCAAGAAGAAGTGATAGTGGAACCAGCAGCTGGACCGCAGTATCCGGAGGTTCCCACACCACCAATAGTTCCACCTACCCCTGTGGAAGTGGACACACCGGCCCTTCTGGAGATCATGAGCGGGATGATGGCTACTCAGCAACACCAGATGTTGGCCCAGCAGCGCATGCATGCTCAGTTGTAAGAGCAGAATGAACTACTCAACCAAGGATTGCAGACGGCTTTAGAAAGAGGGACAAGGACAGATTCAGGAGCATCAACCAGATTTTGCAAGTACAACTCCCGTCATTTTGAGGGCACGGAAGATGCCATCTCAGCAGATGCGTGGCTTAAGGACATTAAGGCTATTTTGACAGCAGCTAAGGTGCCGACAGAAGAACGTGTGGACCAAGTGAAGTTGTTACTTCAGGATCTTGCACGTGATTGGTAGGAATCAGAGGAAGTGGGCATCAGACATCCTGTTGCTTGGGACGATTTTACTGTAAGATTCAAGACGAAGTACTATGGGGTTGTGGCGCAGTTTGAGCTACAACAGAAGTTTATCAACCTCAAGCAGGCCGGCAAGACCGTAGATGCTTATGCAGCGGAGTTCTGCAGATTGAGTAGGTTCGCCCCAGAGATGGTAGCAACAGAGAGCCAGAGGGCTATGAGGTTCCAGCAAGGGTTTCATCTTGAGCTCTTGCAATTGATAGAGGGGCACAATTATCAGACTTTCGATGAGGTATTGACGGCAACCCGAAGGCATGAGATCACCATTCAAAGGATCACGACAAGGACTGGGGGTCAGAAGAGATCCCACAGTCAGATGGAATGAGGAGGGGGAGTAGCGTCCCAAACAACAGCACCATCCCTTGGCATCCGTATTCACGATGTGGCAATACGAGGGCCAGCACCACCACCAAGGCAGCAGAAATAGCAACAGAAAAAAACCAGCAACCCCCAGCGGGGTGCACTTATTGTGGAAGGTAGGGCACACTAGAGATGTGTGTCGGACATTGAACGGGCAGTGTTTGATATGTGGAAATCCAGATCATCGGGTTACCACCTGTCCCATGAATTCGAGGTCAGGAGGACCAGTACAACAATTTCCTGCTCTGCCAGCACCAGGGGCAGGCCAGTATCGAGGACCAACGGTGGCAGTAAAACCGTTGGCACAGCGCCCGTTCATGACCCATTGCCGTTACTACTCCCTGCCCTTGCTGAGTTGCCTCTGATCTGACTAAGGTGAACCTCTTCATGCTTAGAATATCAAAAGATACACTCCCTCTACGACAATCTATTGTCGCATGACTGTCTTTCAGCCAGTCCATGCCTAAGATAACGTCGAAATTTCCAACAGGAAATTCTATCAACCTGGCGGGCAAGGAATGCCCGCAAACTACAACGCTACACGCTAGAATAACTCTACTAACTCCTACGATCCCATTACCAGTGAGTATATTCAACCTCCTTGGCAATGTCTCGAACTCTATTCCTAGCCGTGTCGCGAATTGTGCAGATATAAATGAGTGTGATGCTCCCGAATCAAACAATGCTACTGCGGGATATGAGGCGACGAGAATGTTATCTGCCACAACATCTCCCGATGCTAATGCCTCCTCCAAGGACAGAGTGAATGCCTGTCCTCGACCTCCTTGTTGGTTCCCATGCTGCGGCCTAGCTTGGTGCTGCTGCTGGCCCCTGCCTTGATGATGCTGGGGTGGTCTATGCTGGTGTTGCTGCATCGGCGGTCCCTGCTGCCGAAATATCTGATCCTTCAAGTTCCGAAGATAGTTGAAGAGTTTCTGGATGTATTTCCTGAAGAACTTCCAGGTCTACCACCGGTTAGAGATATTGAGTTCAGTATAGAACTGGCACCTGGAACTAAACCGATATCAGATCGAGTTTACAGAATGGCAGATTCAGAGCAGGCCAAGGTATATCAGCACATAGAGGAACTGAAGGAGAAGAAGTTCATCCAAGCTAGCATATCACCATGGACAGCACCAGTGGTACTTGTGGGAAAGAAGGATGGGTCATCCAGATTGTGCATCGATTACAGGAAGCTTAACACGGCAACAGTAAAGAACAAGTACTCACTACCCAGGATCGATGACTTATTTGATCAGTTGAGCAGAGCTAGAGTTTTTTCTAAGATAGATCTTCGTTCAGGGTATCATCAAGTGAGGGTTCGGAAGGAGGATATTCCCAATACAGCATTCAGGTCGAAGTATGGGCATTATGAATTCTTGGTAATGTCGTTTGGTTTGACCAATGCTCCCGTAATATTTATGGATTTAATGAATCGCATCTTTATGCCGTATTTGGATCAATTTGTCGTTATTTTTTTCGACGACATTCTCGTATACTCTGCCAGTGAAGAAGAGCATGAAGACCACCTCCGAAAAGTGTTGCAGGTTCTGAGAGAGAACCAGTTATATGCCAAGCTCAGCAAGTGTGAGTTCTGGACGGATCACATTTCATTTTTGGGTCACATCATATCAGGAGCCGGAGTAGCAGTGGATCCCAAGAAGGTAGAAGCAGTAGAGAGTTGGCCAGTACCCAAGACCGTAGCTGATGTTCGGAGTTTTTTGGGATTGGCAGGGTATTACAGAAGGTTCGTATCAGACTTTGCAAGACTTTCAGCACCCATGACCCGCTTGACCCGGAAGGATGTACCATTCGTCTGGTCGGCAGAATGCCAGACATCATTTGAGAGTTTGAAGCAGAAGTTGATATCAGCGCCTATTCTTACATTGCCAGTTGGACCCGGAGGTTTCACTGTATATTGTGATGCGTCAGATAAAGGACTTGGATGTGTCCTCATGCAACATGGGAAGGTGATAGCATATGCTTCTAGGCAACTTCGGGACCACGAGAAGAATTATCCGACTCACGACTTGGAGTTGGCGGCAGTAGTATTTACTTATATGGTGATCGAGTGGACATGTACACAGACCACAAAAGTCTGAAGTACATCTTTACTTAGAAGGAGCTGAACATGAGACAGAAAAGATGGTTAGAGTTGATCAAGGATTACGACGTGGAGCTTCAGTATCATCCAGGCAAGGCTAATGTGGTAGCAGATGCTCTTAGCAGGAGAGGCGGCGCATTTATGTTGACAACGCAGAAGCATATTTTAGAAGACCTCCAGGAGATGGGCATCAAAGTTGTACTTCCTAATGATGTAGGAATTCTGGCAAGTCTACAAGTTCAATCTGACTTAGTAGACCGGATCAAGGCAGCTCAGGCACAGGACCCAAGGATTCAGAAGCTTAGGGCAGAATGTGAGTCAGGACTCATGAAGGAGATGAGAATTCATGAAGATGGTACACTTAGGTTTGGGTCACGTCTATGTGTGTCTAGTGGAGATATCAGACATGAGGTTATGACATAAGCTCATAGTTTCCAGTATTCTATACACCCTGGAGGGACCAAGATGTACCAAGATATCAAGCAACACTTCTGGTGGAACGGAATGAAGAGAGAGATAGCTAGATTTGTTTCCCGTTGCTTGGTATGTCAGAAAGTGAAGGTAGAACAGCAGAGGCCAGCTGGATTATTGCAACCGCTTCCTATCCCGGAATGGAAGTGGGAGCATATTACAATGGACTTTGTGACCGGTTTACCGAGATCGTTAAGTGGTAAAGATGTCATTTGGGTGATAGTAGATCGGCTTACGAAGGTGGCACATTTTCTTTCTTTCATAGTAGGGCAATCTACAGAAAAGTTGACAGAGTTGTATATGCAACAGATAGTCAGGCAGCATAGAGTCCCTGTCAGTATTGTGTCAGACAGAGATACCCGCTTTATAATACATTTTTGGAAGAGCTTACATCATAGTCTGGGTACCAAGTTAAGATTTAGCACGGCTTACCATCCGCAGACGGACGGACAATCAGAAAAAATAATTCAGACTTTAGAAGATATGTTACGAGCTTGCACCCTAGATTTTGGAGGATCTTGGGAGAGTCACCTACACTTAGTCGAATTCTCATACAATAATAGTTATCAAGCCAGTATCCAGATGGCGCCATTTGAAGCACTATATGGTAAGAAGTGTAGATCGCCACTAGCATGGGATGATATCGGGGAGAGGATGTGAGACCCGTCTCACTGTATCGGTATTTTATACGGATACGTGTTTATTTGAGCCGTATTTCGTATTTATCGATTTGCGTAATATTTTAAAATTTTCCTAAGTGTAGGATTTTCTTGACTTGGTTTAACTTGGATTTGGTTTTATTGGTTCGGTTCCACTTTGACTTGGTTTGGTTTAGTTTGGTTCTTTATGAGATGAGGTGTATGGATTAGATTGAAGTAGAGAGGAATGAATGGTGGAGATTGCTTGGACTTGATATATAAGCTACTCTTTTCTCTCCCTTCTCATTCACCCCCATTCATTTCTATTCCACCAAACCCTAGCCATTGGAGAGAGGCAAGTACACCTTGCCGAATGTTGGACGATTTCAATTTCGTTTGTTCCATTCTTTTATCGTTACATTCTAAGCATGTTTAGAACTTAGAGTTTTCCAATTTGATGGCTAGATTGTGGTAGATCTAACTTTGAAAGCAAGTTTTGGTTTTGTGTGTTTTGATCTGTTAAACTTACATATTCTTGTTATTTGATGGTTCCATGTTGTAGAGAATTTTATTTTATCCAAATTTGACCTATGGAAGTCTGGATTTGGGGTCTCCATTGTAGTTTGGTGGAGCATGGAGGCCATGGTATTTTCCACGGACATAGTTTCTGTGGGAAGCCATTGTTTGCATTTTTGAATTGCATGCTTGCTTGTATTTTTGGAACCGCATGCATGTAATTTTGTGTTGGCCGCATAGGCATGCAAATATTTTATTAGCTATGTAGTGCCCCGAAACTTGTGATACGTATTTTATACGTGTTCGTATTTCTGACCCGTATTTCTCTTTTTCTTTGATTAGTTAGTTGTGGTTTATTTTCATATTTAGCATTGTGGTTTAATTTTTATTTATCGTTCATGGATTAATTCTGATTAGTGGAGCTTGGTTTTATTTGGATAGAAGGAGGATTGGGTTGGTTCGGCTTGGCTTGGTTTACTTGGTTCATCATGAACCAAGGTGAACCCCTACCTACCACCACCATCCCCATTTATTAACCGTTTCTTCCTTCTCTCTCCTCATTACTTTTCTTCTTCCTTCATTAACTTCCTCACCTACCAGGAAGGTCTAGGCAAGTGCATCTTGCTTCATGGAGGAACCCGAATTTTATTGTTCCATTCTCTTCTTTGCAGCATTCTAACACTCTTTAGTACTTGGCATTTTTACTTTCCATGGCTGGATTCTTGTAGATCTAAGTTTATGTTATTTTCGGATTTCTTGGGTTTGGATCTACTTAATCTTGTTATTACTAAGTTTTGATGGTTCCATGTTATTGAGAATTTCGTTCTACCCCATTTTGACCTATGGAAGTTCGGATTTGGGCTCCGGATGATGGAGTTATGAAGCTTGAGAAGTTGGCTCTCATGGTGTTCTTCTCCTCGAAATTTTGGAGAAGATGAACTGTGCTCGACTTGACCGCATGAATATTTCATGCGGCAAGTGTTCTCTTCAGCCGCATGACTGGAAGTACTTTGAGCCGCATGAGGGCCGAACTCATCTAGTCGTATAATACTCCGCTCCTCTTGAGCCGCATAGGTCTTGTTTTCCGTTGGCCGCATGAGAACTTCTTCCCCGAGCCGCATGTGCCTTCTGGTCCCGCTAGCCGCATAGACCTACTTCCTACTTGACCGCATGAGACTCAGCCATCTAGCCGCATGCGCCCTCTTACCTATGCAGCCGCATATGTGCCCGCCATACTTAAACCGCATGACCCGGATTCGTTCGAGCCGCATAGGCTCCACTGCTCCTTCAGCCGCATATGCATTCATTGCTCCTGGCCGCATATGTACAGCACCCTCTCGGCCGCATGGGTACTCTCCCCTCTGAGCCACATAAGCATTTCTCCCTGCTGCCGCATGGGACTCCGCCCACTTCCAGCCGTATAGACTCTGATCTCTTTCAAACCGCATGAGACCTGCCCCCGCTAACCGCATATGACCCTCCTCCTAGCTCAGCCGCATGCGCCTGACCCTATTCAGCCGCATGGACTGTTCTCTTTCCAGCCACATGAGATCATTCCTGGCCGCATATGTGTAACACCCATATCTCGGAATACGTATTTTTGATCAAGCCTGCATGTATCTTGGACCTGTATTTTATTTTCTCAGATTCTGGCCTGTAATTGTATTTTGGCTCGACTTGCAGATTTTGGTTTTCTCGTAAAACGGGTTTTGGCATGACTTGGTTTTATTTTGTGGAGGAGAATTGGTTTAGTTTGGTTTGGTTTAGTTGGGTTTAATATGCATGGAACACCTTAGCCTATGCTCCACCCTCAACACAACACAACCACCCTCATTAAAACCCTACCAACCTTTTCTCTCTCCTCATAACTCTTTTATTTATTTTCTCCATCTTCTTCTTCTTCCTTCCTCTACACAACACCAACACCCATAGGCAAGTGCACCTTGCCACCACATGAGAACCACATTTTATTTATTCATTAGCTAGATTAGGCCATGGTGATCAACATTAGAACTTAACATTTTGCAATTTGGAGTCTCCATTGTTCTAGATCTAAGTTTCTTCTATTTTCGGATTTACATGGTTTTGATCTATTTAAGTTGAGTTTTTTTGGATTTTGATGTTCCTATGTTGGAGAGAATTCAATTTCACCCAAGATAGAACCTTGCAAAGTCGGATTTGGAGTTGTGATGTTCCAAGAATTTCGGCCATGGTGTTCTTCCTCTCGGCTTGAGGAAGAAGGAGACCCCCTTCCAGCCGTGCTGTTTAGCGTCGTGCTGCCCCGCGCCACGCTCTTTAGTGCTGGTCGCTGACCGCGCACCCGCCTGCGCGCTCGGCCTGCTGTGCCCCTGTGCGCACCCGCCTGCGCGCTCGGCCTGCTGCGCCCCTGCGCGCACCCTCCTGCGTGCACCCGCTTGCGCGCATGCTCCTGCGCGCTTGCCCTCTGCGCACCCCAAAGGTCGCGCTCCCTGCGCCCATGACCCCCAGCGCGCTTGCCCCCTGCGCCATCGGCCATGCGCCATTGGCCATGCGCCTTCCATCCATGCGCAACCTGACCCCTGCGCCAACCAACTCTGCGCAAGCCGACTTTTGCGCAGCTCACTCCTGCACAGTTGGCCCCTGGCGCACTTGACTCCTGCGCAACCCGACCCCAGGGACCCTTGCGCAATCTGTCCAATCATGGAGATTTGGTTTTATTTTTTTCCTTAAGCTTGGCTCTTCTTTAGCCCTGTATATTGATATTTTATTAGATATTTTATGTCCATTTTATATCCTTACGCCTTTTGTCATGAACTTGATTTTACTTAATATGTTTGGAATGACTATTGTACATGGCATGGTATGACAAGGAACTAGCATAACACGACAGTGACCCGTAGTGGTGCACTCCTGACATAACTAACCTGACATGATAGTGGCCCGTCGTGGCGCACTCCTGACAAGTACCCTGACATGATTTATCATGATGCTGTTGCGACGGCTAACTTGACTCGTATAATCAACATGACACCGTGGGTGTTCCTGCTTGCTTGCTTGTGCAATCCCCTTGTCTTGTCTTGCATCATGTCTAGGACGTGACTCCCTGGTTTTCCACGGTCAGGGATTCGCACTGAACATGGATTAGGCTAATGACTAGATCTAACTATAGTTCATAGAGAATTTCCAGTCACAGGCAATCTTGTTATCGGGACGCTCTTAATTGGACTTGTAGCTTGCCGACGAGTAGAGCACATTTCCAGCGCACTGTCATGTGTTGCACCTCTAAGTCACCTAAGGGTATATCGTCTCTAGGGCGATGTACCCAACTATACTCTCAACCCGCGAAAGGATAACTGGATAGTCTGCAGGGCTTGAGACTGGAAAATTCTCATTGCATCTTGTTAGTAATTAGGCTTGTGACAACGCTAGTTAGTTAAAGTAGTAAGCCGTAGTAAGTGCTTGGCCGCTTGTGAATGGATGATGTCTAGCCCTGTCTAAGTCTTGTCTAGTTCCTGTACCCTGGTACTCCTAAACGTGATTGTTTTACTTGCTTTAACAATAATTGGGTAGGGACAAGAAGATATTCAGGCGAAGGGTTACAACCCCGGACCGTATTTGGTTTACGGGTTGTAATCTGGTTTCCAGAATGGTCCCACGTCCCTAGTCGTTTATTGTCCTGACGTGCTCTTTATTACTTGTACTTTTCTTTTATTTTCTTATGTTCTGATATACTGACTTTTGTTCTTATTTCGTGGCCTCCCTTGTGGCACTTGTTCTTTCTGGGGTTTGACCCAGCTGGTTTTGTGTTGCCAGATTTTGGAGCAGCACCCGAGGATCTACCGAACCTCCAGCCCGATGGTGGCGACTAGAAGGAACCCGGGCTACGAGTGGGTTTTCTATTTTGTTTCGCTCACTCTATTGTAAAATTATTCTTTTGAGGCGTTTAGCCGACGAGCACCTGTTAGCTCGATGCACTTTACTTACTGTCTGCATACGGGCTGTAAACATGATTAACAAATCCTAGGGTTGATCATGTATGACTTAACTCTTGCTAGTCCTAGCATTTTGTACGACTAGCTTCATGATCAGCTGATATGTAATATTTGGGACGCCTTTTATTGTATATTTGGTGGTCAAACATCTTGTAATTATATTATTTGCTTGAGATTGAGACAGTAGGCTCGACCTTAAGAGACTGTTGGCTTATAGTAAACCCTCATATCTAGACAGCCGTGACCGTATAGCGAGATGGACTTTATTTCAATATACGTAGCTGGCTATGTTCGCCCCCGCTCTCCAGTATTCTGGTTCTGGGGCGTGACAATATGCCTTAGCCGCAAGACTCTCCTATAGCCCTGTGTACTATTATTTTATTATTATTTGTCCATGCCTTGTAACCTTTAACGTATATTTTTACGCCCATTTTATATCCTTACGCCTTTTTGCCCCGAACTTGATAATCCCGATTTGATTGACATGATTTAAATGATAATTGTACCTGGCATGTTGTGACCAAGAACTGACATGCTTGATAGTGGCCCGCCGTGGTGCACTCCTGACTTGATAACTTGACCTGATAACTTGACCTGCTACACATGACACGACAGTGACCGGTAGTGGTGCACTCTTAACAAGTTAATTCATTGGCCTGGACACCGTGGTTGTTTGCATGGATTGTGCTTGTATAAACTACTGGTCCGATTGTGTCTTGCATTATGTCTAGGGCATGATCCCTGAGTACCACGGTCAGTGATTCATACTAAATCTGGCTAGGTTAATGACTAGATTAATCAAATAGTTCATGGAGAATTTCCCAGTTACATGTTGTCCCTTTGGTCCCGGCCTTATATATATATATATATATACATGGGATTTGTTGCTATCCGTCGAGATAAGCGCATTTCCAGCCCGCCGTCGAGTGTGGTACCTTAGGACACATGTATCTTACTACAGTGTGTCTGCTATATCCTGCTATCTTGTCATTTTCTTGCTGGGATCACTCAGGTAGTAACAAACAGGTAACCGGACTTGAAATTCTCATTGCATCTTGCTAGTAACTAGGCCTGTGATAACCCTAGTTAGTTAAAGTAGTAACCCGTACTTGTTGCTTGGCCATAATTGTTGGATGGGGTTCAGTCTGTCTAGTCTTGTCTTGATCATGTACAAGATTGCTACATGACTTGATTTTTTATATTTACATTGCCGATAAATGGTAGGAGAAGCCAAGTTCCGTTCAGACGAAGGGTTACAACCCCCGTCCTTGTTTGGTTTACGGGTTGTAACCTGGTTATCTGAATAGTCCCATGGTTATCTCGTCGTATATCACCTGTTATGTTTTTTTTTCTTAATCCCTGTCTTTATTACCTTATTATTATTGTGCTAATTGCTGGTTTTAGTTCCTAAGTGAAGCCTCATTTGTGGCACTTGCTCTTTCTGGGGTTTGACCCAGCTGGTTTTGTATGGCCAGATACCGGAGCAGCAGCAAAGGATCTACCTGCTTTCCAGCCCAATGGTGACCGCCAGACGTAACCAGGGCAACGAGTGGGTTTTCTTTTTGTTCTCCCACTGCTATTGTACATTATTCTTTTGAGGCATTTAGCCGACGAGCACTTGTTAGCTCGATGCACTTCACCTTCTGTCTGCCTACGGGCTGTAATCATGATTGGCAACTCGAGGTTGATCATGTATGACTTAACTCTTGCTAGTTCTCACATTTTGTACGACTAGCTTCATGATCATCTGGATATGTAATGTTTGGGACGCCTTACAATTGTATATTTGGTGGTCTGATATCTTGTAACTATTATTAGTTAGTTGAGATTGAGACAATAGGATAATTTATGACCTTACGAGACTGATGGATTGTAGTGAAACCCTCACATATCTAGACAGCCGTGACCGTATGGTGAGATAGATTCCATTTTATTATACGTAGCTGGCTATGTCTGCCTCCGCTCTCCTGTATTCTGGTTCTTGGGCGTGACAAGCTAGCTGCATTTATTTTGGGCCGTATGGCCATCTATAATTTTAGCCGCATATGGCCATCCCAGTCAGTTGAGCCGCATATGGGAGCAAGTGAGTGGGCTTGCTTTTAATTTGTTGCATGCATCAGTGCTTGCGTGGGAGGAATAAGTGGAGCAGCATATAACATTTAAACTTGGCCGCATGTAACAAATCAGTGAGCCGCATGCTCAATCCATGCATTATAATGTATTATAATAATGCATTATATCATAGTCCAGCCGCATAGCTCCTTAAGGCTTAATATTTACTATTTAATGCTATAAGGCCTTTCCTGGCACCAGCCGTATGAGAATGCATTTAATGCATTGTTGAAGTGAGCCGCATGAGAATACTATTAATGCATTGTTAATGCATTAGAAATGCTTTGGCTTCAGAATGCATTTAATGCATTGGTTACTAGTCCTCTAACACCAGCCGCATACATTCTTAAAAAAAGCATTAATTTCAATGCTTTCCTTCCAGAATGCATTAATACATTCTTAAGGCATTAAATTAATGCATTATTAAAGCATTAAGTTCAAAAGCATTGAAGCAGAATGCATTTAATGCATTATCAATGTATTAAATTCAATGAATTGTTGTATTTCCTTAAATGTATTGTTAATACATTCTTGAAAGCCAGCCGCATATGCTTGCCACCAGCCGCATATGCTTTGCCATGCAACATATTTTATACGCTTTGTCAGGATGCATATTTTAATATTTTAAAGTGCCTTGTCATGTTAGATATTTTATATGCTTGCATTTGCATGCTTAGCTATCAAGTGAGCCGCATAAGAAGCATATGGCCGCATGACCATTCACTTTTAGGCCACATGGCCCCAGTACTTGAGTGGCCACGTGTCCTTTTCTTTTGCTTGAGTGATGCTTGCATTTATTTCGGGTCCCACTCTCTTTGTCTTTTCTGATTGCATGAATATTTTTTGCTGGTCGCATGGCCCCCTTCAGTTATTTTCTGGCCGCATAAGCTTTGGCTGGCCGCATGGGTGGCTCTCCCACTCTCTTTGGCCGCATGTATGTTCTCCCACTTTTGGACCGCATGGGGTCCACTTTGATTGTTTAAATGTTTTATTTGCCCGAATTGTGGTCAGAATTTCTTTCCACTCCCAACATGAAAGTTATAGAGTTTCTCCTTGGCTTCAAGAATATATATATTATTATTTAATTGTGTAAGTTTCTCCCCTCCTTGATAAATGTCATGACATAATAGTGACCTGCCGTGGGGCACTCCTGACAATAGACTCGACATGATAAATTGACATGATAACTTGACATGATAATTCTTGATAGTGGCCCGCCGTGGCGCACTCTTGACATGATAAACCTGACATGATATTCCTTGAATGCTGTTACGACGGCTAACATGACACGACAAGAATGAATGACCTGGACACCGTGGACGATTGTGCTTGAACAAATGAACCAGTCTTGTCTTGCATCATGTCTAGGACTGGGACCCCTGAGTACCACGGTCATGGGTACCCACTAAAATTTACTAAGACTAATAACTAGAATAATCCAGTAGTCATGAGAGATTTCCCCAGTTACAGGCGATCCCGTTATCCCGGCCACAATTGTTTGGACTTGTAGCCTGCCGTCGAATAGGGCACATTTCCAGCCCACCGTCGTGTGGGGCACATAATTATTGATAACTGCTTAATGAATCCAAGTCGCCTGGATAACCTGGATTAGCTGCAGGGCTTGTGGCTGGAGGAACATCTCATTGCATCTTGCTAGTAACTAGGCCTGTGATAACCCTAGTTAGTTAAAGTATCAAGCCGTACTTATTGTTTGGCCGTGAATGTTGGATGGAGTTCAATCTGTCTAGTCTTGTCTTGATCTTGTACATGATTGTTACATGTCATGATTTCTTATTTTATCTTGCCGATAAATGGTGGAAGAAACCAAGTTCTGTTCAGGCGAAGGGTTACAACCCCGGTCCTTGTTTGGTTTACGGGTTGTAACCTGGTTATCTGAATAGTCCCATGGTTATCTCATCGTATATCACCTTCCCAGTTCTATTTATTTAACATGTTCTCCAGTTTACTTTACGTCAAATAATGATTTACTTACCGTCTTCTTATGTTTGGGATAAGTGCATTGGTACCGCACGACTCTCGATCCTCCTTAACTTATTGCTTTCTCTCCCTGATTGATTGCCTAAGATTGCTGGTTTTAAGTTCATAGTTCGGCCTCCTTTGTGGTACTTGCTATTTGGGGTCTGACCCCACTGGTTTTGCATGGCCAGGTTCTGATAGAAGAGCCCGAAGGATCTACCGCACCATCTACTCGACGGTGACCAGCCGGAGCACCAGAGTGCCTCAGTGGGTTTCTTCTTTGTCCTCCCACTGATATGTAAATTCTCCTCTTGTAACGTTTAGCCCCAAGCACGTGTTTAGCTCGTATTTTGGTATTTTCCTTGATATTGTAGCCTACGGGCATAAACATGATATATGTATTCTAGACTATAGCTAGTCCTTATCATGTACGACTAATACTCTAGCTAGTCCTCAGTTCTGTGGTACTGGCTTCATGATCAGTCATGTATATATGGTTCGGGATGCCTTACTATTGTATGTATGATGATCGTGTTCTTTGCTCTTGTATAATTGCCTGTGATTGAGATACCTAGGATTGTTAAACCATAGGATTGACTGATGGCTTGTAGAGTAACCCCCATGTCTTGACAGCTTATACGTGATTTCAGAGTATTAACGTACTTTGGGATTGCGTAGCTGGCTATGTCTGCCCCCGCTCTCCGGTATTCTGGTTCTGGGGCATGACATGGTTTTAGTGGTGGCCCATGCAGGTCTCGATTTTCAGATTTGTGGGGGTTACCATGTTTAGATATCTCAATCACGATTATCCTTATTGATCTCCTTCGGATTATCCTCTACCTCTGATACTTGACTTGATATCTGTTTTGATCATTGATCATTCCTGTTCCCATGATTTGATCTTGTGTCCTTCAACTTTCAAGGGCACTGTTCTTGTTCCTTCTGATTATCTCGTTCGTGTTTTGCCGAGGGCAGCTCAGCATTCTTCAGCCATGCCAGATATGGAGGATCAGTCTCAGCATGCAGGCAGAGATGTCAATCCATCCCGATCAGCCGTTCGCTTCTGTCTTCGTATATGAGACAGATATAAGAAATTTATTTGTCTCAACTACGATGACACGTCCTGGGTAGAGTCATGTCTTGAACTAAGTCATTGGTACTGACTTACCTTGAGGCTTGACTTTTATCCATTTTTGGAAATTAGCTTAGGCCAGCGAGGACGTTGGTTTCTACACAACTGCCTCAGGAGACATATTGATCCATATGTCTCCAACCCTTCTTGATCATGATTGTATTTGTTCTTGTACATTTATTTACCGCTTACGCATTTATTTACATTACTGATTGTTTTACTTTACTTATATGCCATGCTTGATTTATTGAGATTGTTGAGTTTCCTGGAGCTTTTGTTTTGTTATCTTACTCGACTAGCCTCAGGAAATTCTGAGGACGGAATTTTTCTAAGGTGTGGAGAGTTGTGAGATCCGTCTCACTGTATCGATATTTTATACGGATACGTGTTTATTTGAGCCGTATTTCGTATTTATCGATTTGCGTGATATTTTAAAATTTTCCTAAGTATAGGATTTTCTTGACTTGGTTTAACTTGGATTTGGTTTTATTGGTTCGGTTCCACTTTGACTTGGTTTGGTTTAGTTTGGTTCTTTATGATATGAGGTGTATGAATTAGATTGAAGTGGAGAGGAATGAATGGTGGAGATTGCTTGGGCTTGATATATAAGCTACTCTTTTCTCTCCCTTCTCATTCACCCCCATTCATTTCTATTCCACCAAACCCTAGCCATTGGAGAGAGGCAAGTACACCTTGCCGAATGTTGGACGATTTCAATTTCGTTTGTTCCATTCTTTTATCGTTACATTCTAAGCATGTTTAGAACTTGAAGTTTTCCAATTTGATGGCTAGATTGTGGTAGATCTAACTTTGAAAGCAAGTTTTGGTTTTGTGAGTTTTGATCTGTTAAACTTGCATATTCTTGTTATTTGATGGTTCCATGTTGTAGAGAATTTCATTTTACCCAAATTTGACCTATGGAAGTCTGGATTTGGGGTCCCTATTGTAGTTTGGTGGAGCATGAAGGCCATGGTATTTTCCACGGACATAGTTTCTGTGGGAAGCCATTGTTTGCATTTTTGAATTGCATGCTTGCTTGTATTTTTGGAACCGCATGCATGTAATTTTGTGTTGGCCGCATAGGCATGCAAATATTTTATTAGCTAGCTGCATTTATTTTGGGCCGCATGGCCATCTATAATTTTAGCCGCATATGGCCATCCCAGTCAGTTGAGCCGCATATGGGAGCAAGTGAGTGGGCTTGCTTTTAATTTGTTGCATGCATCAGTGCTTGCGTGGGAGGAATAAGTGGAGCCGCATATAACATTTAAACTTGGCCGCATATAACAAATCAGTGAGCCGCATGCTCAATCCATGCATTATAATATATTATAATAATGCATTATATCATAGTCCAGCCGCATAGCTCCTTAAGGCTTAATATTTACTATTTAATGCTATAAGGCCTTTCCTGGCACCAGCCGCATGAGAATGCATTTAATGCATTGTTGAAGTGAGCCGCATGAGAATGCTATTAATGCATTGTTAATGCATTAGAAATGCTTTGGCTTCAGAATGCATTTAATGCATTGGTTACTAGTCCTCTAACACCAGCCGCATACATTCTTAAAAAAAGCATTAATCTCAATGCTTTCCTTCCAGAATGCATTAATACATTCTTAAGGTATTAAATTAATGCATTATTAAAGCATTAAGTTCAAAAGCATTGAAGCAGAATGCATTTAATGCATTATCAATGCATTAAATTCAATGAATTGTTGCATTTTCTTAAATGCATTGTTAATACATTCTTGAAAGCCAGCCGCATATTCTTGCCACCAGCCGCATATGCTTTGCCATTCAACATATTTTATACGCTTTGTCAGGATGCATATTTTAATATTTTAATGTGCCTTGCCATGTTACATATTTTATATGCTTGCATTTGCATGCTTAGCTATCAAGTGAGCCGCATGAGAAGCATATGGTCGCATGACCATTCACTTTTAGGCCACATGGCCCCAGTACTTGAGTGGCCACGTGTCCTTTTCTTTTGCTTGAGTGATGCTTGCATTTATTTCGGGTCCCACTCTCTTTGTCTTTTCTGATTGCATGAATATTTCTTGCTGGCCGCATGGCCCCCTTCAGTTATTTTCTGGCCGCATAAGCTTTGGTTGGCCGCATGGGTGGCTCTCCCACTCTCTTTGGCCGCATGTATGTTCTTCCACTTTTGGACCGCATGGGGTCCACTTTGATTGTTTAAATATTTTATTTGTCCGAATTGTGGTCAGAATTGCTTCCCACTCCCAACATGAAAGTTATAGAGTTTCTCCTTGGCTTCAAAAATATATATATTATTATTTAATTGTGTAAGTTTCTCTCCTTCTTGATAAATGTTATGACATGATAGTGACCTACCGTGGGGCACTCCTGACAATAGACTCGACATGATAAATTGACATGATAACTTGACATGATAATTCTTGATAGTGGCCCGCCGTGGCGCACTCTTGACATGATAAACCTAACATGATATTCCTTGAATGCTGTTGCGACGGCTAACATGACACGACAAGAATGAATGACCTGGACACCGTGGACGATTGTGCTTGAACAAATGAACCAGTCTTGTCTTGCATCATGTCTAGGACTGGGACCCCTGAGTACCACGGTCATGGGTACCCACTAAAATTTACTAAGGCTAATAACTAGAATAATCTAGTAGTCATGAGAGATTTCTCCAGTTACAGGCGATTCCGTTATCCCGGCCATAATTGTTTGGACTTGTAGCCTGCCGTCGAGTAGGGCACATTTTCAGTCCACCGTCGTGTGGGGCACATAATTATTGATAACTGCTTAATGAATCTAAGTCGCCTGGATAACCTGGATTAGCTTCAGGGCTTGTGGCTGGAGGAACATCTCATTGCATCTTGCTAGTAACTAGGCCTGTGATAACCCTAGTTAGTTAAAGTATCAAGCCGTACTTATTGTTTGGCCGTAAATGTTGGATGGAGTTCAATATGTCTAGTCTTGTCTTGATCTTGTACATGATTGTTACATGTCCTAATTTCTTATTTTATCTTGCCGATAAATGGTGGAAGAAACCAAGTTCTGTTCAGGCGAAGGGTTACAACCCTGGTCCTTGTTTGGTTTACGGGTTGTAACCTGGTTATCTGAATAGTCTCATGGTTATCTCATCGTATATCACCTTCCCAGTTCTATTTATTTAACATGTTCTCCAGTTTACTTTACGTCAAATGATGATTTACTTACCGTCTTCTTATGTTCGGGATAAGTGTATTGGTACCGCACGACTCTCGATCCTCCTTAACTTATTACTTTCTCTCCTTGATTGATTGCCTAATATTGCTGGTTTTAAGTTCATAGTTTGGCCTCCTTTGTGGTACTTGCTATTTGGGGTTTGACCCCACTGGTTTTGCATGGCCAGGTTCTGATAGAAGAGCCCGAAGGATCTACCGCACCATCTACTCGACAGTGACCAGCCGGAGCACCAGAGTGCCTCAGTAGGTTTCTTCTTCATCCTCCCACTGATATGTAAATTCTCCTCTTGTAACGTTTAGCCCCGAGCACGTGTTTAGCTCGTGTTTTGGTATTTTCCTTGATATTGTAGCCTACGGGCATAAACATGATATGTGTATTCTAGACTATAGCTAGTCCTTATCATGTACGACTAATACTCTAGCTAGTCCTCAGTTCTGTGGTACTGGCTTCATGATCAGTCATGTATATATGGTTCGGGACGCCTTACTATTGTATGTATGATGATCGTATTCTTTGCTCTTGTATAATTGCCTGTGATTGAGATACCTAGGATTGTTAAACCAAAGGATTGACTGATGGCTTGTAGAGTAACCTCCATGTCTTGACAGCTTATACGTGATTTCAGAGTATTAACGTACTTTGGGATTGCGTAGCTGGCTATATCTGCCTCCGCTCTCCGGTATTCTGGTTCTGGGGCATGACAGAGGAAGATGTTAGGCCCGGAGATAATTGTTCAGACAGTTGAAGTGGTTAAGGAAATTAGAGAGCGACTTCTATTTGCGCAGGATCGACATCGTCATTGGGCGGACCAGCATCGTAGGCCGCTAGAGTTTTCTGTTGGGGACCAAGTATTCTTGCGGATCTCACCTACTCGTAGGGTTATTAGATTTGACGTTCGCGGGAAATTGAGTCCACGATACGTAAGCCCATTTGCTATCCTTGATAGGATAGGCGATGTTGCGAATCGTTTATCCCTTCCACCTTCGTTACGAGAGGTGCATGATATATTTTATGTATCTCAGTTACGTAGGTATGTATCGGACCCAAGCCATATCCTCGATCATTCTGAGCTGGTTGTTGGTACCAACCTGTCTTACAAGAAACAGCCGGTGTCTATCTTGGACCGAAGGGAGAAGATACTCAAGAACCGAACAATTAACCTTGTCCGGGTTGCTTGGGGTCATCACTCTTTAGGGGAGTCAACGTAGGAATGTGAGGATGATATCCAATCACGGTATCCGCGCCTGTTTGACTCGCAAGGTATATCTCTTTCTGTATACCTTGATTGTCTTAACTCCGCATGCTTGTCGCCCTATGAGTAGAAATTACTTGATATCGTAGATTGTTAAATATAGATATATTACTTGCTATGGATATTGTAAAATGATTGCTTGCTTAAATTGCTTGTACTTAGATTAGTTTAGCTTTGATGTTCCTATCCTGCTTGGAGTTGAAATTCCGAGGACGGAATTTTTCTAAGGAGGGTAGAGATGTCACTCCCCGTTCCCAGAATACGTATTTTTATACATGTACTACTTGAATGTATTTATTTAATATTTATCATGTATTATCCTGTATTTAAATTCCTTCAATTCACGCTAATTAATTTTCTGTATTTTACTTTCTGCTTTCATTCTCTGCTTTAGCTTTGCTTTAGGTTCGGCCTAGGTTGGGTTATTTTTGGGTTATGATGGTTCATCATGAACCGAACCCAACACCCCCATTTAAAGCCCCATCCCCTTTTTCTCTCTTCATTACTCTCCTTCACCATTACTCTTCTTCTTCTTCTCATCACTCTCTCCACCTACTAACCGTAGGCAAGTACATCTTGCTCCATATGAGAACCCCCATTTTTATGTTTCATTTATCTCCCTTTCGTGATCCTATGAGAGTTTAGAACTTGGCATTTTTCATTTTGGAGTCCTATTTTTAGTAGATCTAGAAATTACTATTTTTCCGGATTTTAGTGGTTTTGATCTATCAACTTTCTTATTTCCAAGTTTTGTTCATTCCAGATTTGTTGAGGTTGTGTTATACGCCATTCTGACCCATGGAAATCCCATTTCTGGCTTGGAATGAAGGTTCCATGGGAATTAGAGTTCGGGAGGAACTTTACGCCCACGTTGTTACGTGTTAGCGTAATATTGAGTCTTTACGCTCACGTTATACGTGCCAGCGTAATATTGAGTTTTTATGCCCACGTTATACGTGTCCGCGTAGTGCCGAGCTTTACGCCCACGATCACTTGTATCAGCGTAAAACTGTTTTACGCAAGTCTACTTGACTTGGCGTAATCTTTTTACGCGCACAACGTTTCAGGCGTAAAACTTGACTCTTTACACGAGCAACTTTTACGCGTGGCTCGTTCCTTTACGCATGCAATGTTTTACGCGCACAGCGCCTCAGGCGTAAACTCTAATCTTCTTACGTGTACTCCTTGGCTCGGCGTAGAACGAGTTTTACGCTCAACCTTGTTCCTTTATTTGAGTGTACTTCCTTTACGCGTAACTTTATGTTTTACGCGTACTCTTCTGAGTTTGGCGTAAGGCAGGCTTTTACGCAGGCAGGCTTTTTACGCGCGTATTGTTGCCTGAGCGTAAAGCTTGGGCGTAGGTTGATTGCTATAAAGCTCGACTGTTGGCAAAAGGATACAGTCAGACGTACGGCATCGACTATGACGAGACCTTTGCACCAGTGGCGAAGATAAGCACTGTCAGAACCTTGATCTCCCTAGCAGCCAATGGAGGGTGGAAGCTACACCAACTGGATGTGAAGAATGCATTTCTTCATGGGGATCTAGTGGAGGAGGTGTACATGGAGATACCACCAGGATTCGGCACCAAACAGACAGAAGGCAAGGTCTGCAGACTGAAGAAGTCCCTCTATGGACTGAAGCAGTCTCCTCGAGCATGGTTTGACAGGTTCAGAAGAGCAATGATAGGGATGGGATATCAGCAGATCAATGCTGATCACACTGTCTTCTTCAGACGAAGTGGAGGCCACATCACCATGCTTGCAGTATATATAGATGATATGATTATCACAGGCGATGATGAACAGGAGATCGCCCAACTCAAAGGAAAGCTTGGCAAGGAGTTCGATGTGAAGGATCTTGGCCCTCTTCGATACTTCCTTGGGATTGAGATTGCTCGAGATAATGAGAAAATCGTTCTTTCTCAAAAGAAGTACGCACTTGACCTGCTTACGGAAACGGAGATGATGGGATGCAAACCAGCTACGACACCGATAGACCAGAAGTTCAAACTGGATGCTGAAGCTGAAGAACCAGTTGACCGAAATAGATATCAGAGATTGGTGGGCAAGTTGATCTACTTGAGCCACACTCGACCTGATATCAGCTTTGCGGTCAGTGTAGTGAGCCGCTACATGCATGACCCCCGGAAGGGTCGTATGGACGCAGTATACCAGATTCTGAGGTACTTGAAGGGAGCCCCCGGGAAGGGACTGATCTTCAGAAGAAATAATCATGTAAGTATCGAGGGCTATTGTGATTCTGACTGGGCTAGCTGTGCTGACGACAGGAGATCCACATCGGGCTACTGTATATTTGTAGAAGACAACTTGGTCTCTTGGAGGAGTAAGAAGCAGTCAGTGGTGGCTAGATCAACAGCTGAAGCAGAGTATAGAGCTATGGCCTTGGGAGTCACAGAACTATTGTGGTTGAAGAATATGCTGACGGAGCTAAAGCTGGACCAGGCAGCCAAGATGAAGCTATGGTGTGACAACCAGTCAGCTATTAGTATTGCCAACAATCTAGTGCAGCATGACAGGACCAAGCATATCGAGATTGACAGATTCTTCATCAAAGAAAAGCTGGAGAAAGGAGTACTAGAGCTGGGCTACGTTCCAACCAAAGATCAGGTAGCAGACGGACTGACAAAGGGACTTAGTTCTATCAGCATGATGAGAGGATGTGACAAGATGGGTTTAGTGAATATCTTTCGCCCATCTTGAGGGGAAGTGTTGATATATATGTTAAGTGTTATTGGACTTTAGTCCCACATTGCCTAGAATGATAGGAGAGGAGGCTAGCATCTCCTATATATGTAGTCTCTATTCCAATAATAATCAATCACTTAAAATCTCTACAATAATTGATGGGCTATTGTAGGTGTAATAGGACTCTTATTTGAGGGCTTCCTAATTAAGAAATCATATTATGACCTAAAATAGAATTTTCTCATCCTATATATATGGGGTGAGGGTGGAGGCACAAAAAATAAGCACAAAACACAAAAGTGAAGATTCGGGGTGTTTGTCCACAATAAAATCTAAGAGAAAGTCCTTACTTTGTCCTTAGGACTTCGCCATCCAAGACAGAAGGAAGAAGAAGATTTAATCGAGGAGTCGTCAACTTCGGTTAGGAAGATTGCTACGGGTTGGTGAGTGATCTCAATTGTAATCTTCTGTTTTTTTTTTTTTTTTCTTGAGAGTAGTGAGGGGGTTGAACCTATTAGGACAAAGGGTTCAACTTAAATTTTGTCAATCTTGTAATTTCATGATTTCACCTGAGTTATTAAAGGTTGGGATTTGTCCAGGTAACGTACGTCATCGTCATATACTTGTCTTCATCTTGTGCTTGGTGTCCGTTAGACGGAAGTTGGTTTTGGTCATGTGGGTTGGCAAACGCTTCCGCACGCGCCCAACATACTTCATCGTAAATTAAGTAATACCCTGTTTTATGCTGAAATTCTCATTATATGATGTAGTTTCTCTGTTTTCATCGTGTATAGATCTTAAAATCTGATATCCAACAATATCAGACATCATATCCCTAACAAACTCTTAAGGTGCCACAGAGTTCGTAGCTTCAAAACTGAAATCAAACTTCGATACTGAAAACCATACTTGATATGTTCCTCGACACATCTTGCCACATACAATTGTGCACGATTTTACCATCTAATGTCCTACTTTCATCGCTTGTTGTCAAGTGAAGGGATGGGATAATCGCGGTAGTAGGCCATGATTGGCTCGTGCAGTGCTACTCCCAATATCCCATAACCCTTGAAGAGTTTGGTAGCCTGGCTAGTAGGTCATGATAAACTTGCCAAAGGAATACTAGGTTCCAAAACATATGCCCGTAGATAAAATATCTCTACAGAAGAAGTTGCCGACATATTGCTTCAGAACTCACAACTAGTGAAGAGACATGAGAGATGGTACTGCACTACACAAAAGTATCCTAGTCAATGCCATACATTATGTCCAGTCTCTGTTTCTCTCTAGCCTTTACGCTTGTAACCCTGCGGTCCAAATCTTTTCTTCAACCGCAACTTGCAGAGATTTTGGTGGGGAACAGCTCAATCCCCACCAAATTTTTTCCCCTCCAAATTACTGGATACTAATTATTACTATTGTGTATATAGTGTCTAAGTTCATTTTCTGTAGGAAATTTGCACTCCACTTATCAACATATCATGTTCCTGGCATAGATTATCAGACAGTGAAAAAAAGCAGTTGTGACATTACAATGATTCTCAAAGTACAAAGAGAAAGAACGGTACAATCCTCATTGACCATCTACCAAAGTGTCACTTTAGTGGTAAACGTTTCCTTCAGAAATATAATCGTGCAATTAGGAAAGAAAACGACATCGGGGATCTTTATCTTTATTTATCTTTATCTTTAGGATATAGTGTTGGAAAATTTATACAAAAGCTGGAAAAAGGGAGCTTTTAAGTTTTTTTTCAAGTGTCGTGACTTTGCTACCTGATGTTGAATCTTTCATTTTGTGGGTTTACTATCGTAAGGTTAAGAGTATAGACAAATGTATATGGACTAACATGATCAATCGTACCAAAGTACTTGTCAACTTTATCGACGCCAAGTGATGTATATGAGATCAATAAGTGATGTATATGAGATCAATAAACCACTACGATCGATGCTTTATAATCGCTTACATACACGTACCGAATCAAGTAAGAGTTCGAAGCGAAAAGAACTCAGGAAAGAAATATCCTTTTGCTTTCATGACAACCAACTTCAAACCAGTTCTTGTGTATTTATTGGTCACAATCCAAACTCAAAAGTTGAAGAAAAAAGCTACAAGAGTATTTGATATTGGTTACGACTCAAAGTTCTACTTGCCAACAGATTGGTCGTAGAGTTAACATCGGTTATGACTCGATCAGAACCAGTTGGTAATGGTCAATTGTGTTCGAACACAAAAAAACGTATAGTCAACATATTTCTTCACTTGAATTCAAGAAAAAGAAAATATATGTTACAATACTACAGAGAGTAAATACAGATACAGTGTGGCCCTGTAATTCCATTATTCTCGGTGCAACCACTAGTACTATAGCACATCGATTGCGACATGAGGAGGGCTTTCTCCATCCTCCACCGGTTTGATAGCGGCCTTGTGAAGAACCGGCTTGGGTTTCTTGAACCGGGCGGCCTGAGAAAGCTCATTTACCGACGCCGCGATTTTGTGGGTGGACGCGACTACTTGGGCGAGGAGCGAGGCGGAGGTGGCCAATCGGAGGACGTCGGGGAGGCCTGCTACATCCTCTCCCGCAGGCATCGCGTTCCTCATCTTGCCTACAGCTACCAGGGCGTTGGCTACGTGGTGGCTAGCCGCAACCGTCGGTGATGTCATGTTTCGTATCGCTGACGCAAGTTCGGCCAATGCCTTTCCAGATTCTCTGCTCATCTCTGCACACGCTGAGCGGATCTTCTGATGGAATTCTATCTCTCTTGATGCCTGGCAACAAAAAAGGACACATCCCAATTTTAAGTTTCCATACATAATACTAGGGTTCAGCATTATTCGGTTTTAGACCGAAAATCGAACCTAATCTAACCTAACCGAATAAGAGATTCGGTTCGGTTTCGATTTTGAGAATACAAAAGAGTTCTTTATTCGGTTTCGATCTAAAATCAAATAAGAATTATACAATTATATAAATACTCTGAATTTTATACATATTTTGTGATTAAAAGTTTGTATATTTTGAAAACAACAATTCTATGTATATGTTTTGAAGCTCAACATTGATAATTTAACTAGTTTAACTTTGTGTGCAACTTTGAAATACAACAAATGTGTGTATAAAAATTACCATTTTAATATAATGTAACCACGATCCCAACTTTGGACCTGACCCATTAAAAAATATAAATGTTTAACTGAACGATCCGAATAAACCGAGTTGTTTATTCAGTTTCGGTTTTTGGATAATTCGGTTCGATTTTGGTTTTGGTTTTTTAGAATTTTGGCTTGTTCGACTTTGACTATTTTGGTTCGGTTTGAAACCGAATAAAGTTAACGCTCACCCCTACGTAATATACGTCAACACCCTGAAACTAAAAACTACTCGTACACTTATAATATGTGTTACATACTTATTACACAAATGTGATCATATATAATTAGGTATTGATGATGTCATCGTACCTGATTTTTATCCGGGGTGGTGATGTAGACAGTGAGGGCCTCGACGGAGTAAGCGCACTGGCGGCTGTGAGCTCCAATCTTTAGGTACTGTGTCCATGGATGACGGAAGCTGAACTTGCCATGACCAGGTTCCCATCTTGCAAAATTTGACTGCAGAAAAGAAAAAAAAAAAAGTGAGGATAATTAAACATAAGAAAATGTTGCCGAGATGTGCTTGCTAATTACTTCAGGATTTGTTTGATCAAGTAAGAATGACAGTGACATTCATTCCGGTTGTGCTCACCAGAGATTCCTCTGTGCCCTTCGAGTTCAGAACGCTCTTGTGCACCTGGAGAAAGGAATTTTCCTTCAAATTCTCACTCCCAATTCTCTCACCGAAGTACTCGGCTCCCAGTCCTGAAATTGTCATTGTTTGCATATTAGTTCGACAAAAATATTATTTGGCTCCCAAAATATTTGGATGATGTCATCTCTCATAATGTGGCATATGACATGGTTGCTGACATGGTTGCTGACATGACAGCTGACATGACAAAATTTAACATTAAAATTAAAATTAAATTTAAATTAACATGATATTTAACATTAACCTTAACTTTAACATTAAATTAACCTTAACATTAATATTAACATTAATATTAATATTAATATTAACATTAAAAAAAAATTGGATAATTAATGTTTTGGGTTAAAATTTGCCATGTCAGCTGTTATGTCAGCTGCCATGTCAGATGCCACGTAATGGGAGATGGTATCACCCAAATATTTTAGGAGCTAAATAGTTAATTCGACATATAATCAATCTTGTTGAATTAATTTGTACATATGGAATATATATATTTATATACCTTCCAAGAAGGTAGCAAGCTTGTCCAAGTTGGCAGCAGTCAGTTTGTGGAGATCCTCCCCAGCCCACACTGGGAACACGAACATGGAGGTCATGAGGCAGGCTGCGACGCCAAGGGCGATGGTAGAGAGCCTCTTATGCGCCATCTGCAACATCTCCTCCACCCGATAGCTCGACACCGCCACCAGGCTGAACGTCAGTATGAATATCGTCACCCCGTAGTCGTATCTTGCCTTGACCTCCGGCACGAACCGGGAAAAGGTCGCGGCAGCGGCTGCAAGAAGAAGAACCATCGGTTAACATATGTATGCTCGATCGATCAACAATGTGTACGGAGCCAAGTAATGGCTGGCTGGCTGGCTTTACCTAGTATGAAGACGAAGATACAAAGGAGAATCGGTTCTCCTCTCTCTCCCGCAAGGACCGCTACGTAGTGTGCTCCGAGTCCAAGCGCTCCTGCTAACACTGTCGCAAAAGTTCTGTTGAGACCTTTGCCTAGTGTTCCACCTGAGTAGAAAAAAAAAAAATAGTATCAAAATAATGCCTATACACTCAAAAATTTCCAACTGTTAGGTTTAATTTGTGCAAATTAATTAATAAGTGAGGGGAAGTATAGTCAATACAATCTTGTTTGGATTGGAGGGAGAGTTAAGTGGGGGTGTTTACTAACTATTGCTTGGATTGGAGGTTTTGAGTGAGGGGAGAATTAATAAAAGTATGATAGTTACCAAAATAACCTTATTACATATGTCATAAAATTAAATTTGATTGAAATTTTAATTATAACTTGTCAAAATATTTTTATAAATTAGGAATGTACGGAGCAACATGTTGAAAACAAAAAAAAAATGAAAGAAAACAATAATAATATTTTATAGAACAAATAAAGGATATTTATGACTTTTTAAATAAAATCCCTCAGTCCCTCTAGTTAACCCTTCGATTTGGAGGGTTAAAAAAATGGACAAAAAAGGATGAAATAAACCCCTCACTTAACCCTCTGTAACGTGCGCTAAGCATGGTTTTATTCCCCCCTCACTTAACTCTCTTAACCCTCAATCCAAGCGAACCCTAAGCCTTCATCTGTCGAGAGAAGGCTTGGTGACTTACCAACAGTAAATTCCATGACGACGACGACGGTGAGAACTGCCCACATGGCCGACGTTCCGAAGCCATCGAAGAGCGGATTGACGTAGTAGAAGACGGACACGAGGGAGAGCGCGATCCCCACTTTGAGAGAGTGCAGTATCCGTCTCGGGTCGTCTCGGCCGATCTCAATCACCTTGTTGAACATGTTGATCAGCTTCT
This sequence comes from Iris pallida, assembly GCA_029216955.1. Classification (NCBI taxonomy): domain Eukaryota; kingdom Viridiplantae; phylum Streptophyta; class Magnoliopsida; order Asparagales; family Iridaceae; genus Iris; species Iris pallida. The sequence continues at coordinate 2,861,859 of JANAVB010040417.1, forward strand.
CCGTCGAGGAAGTAAGTAGCTGCCACAATATTGACGACAACCAGTAGACCTTTCTAGTACTAGCTGTGTCTTCCATTACTGTTCTATTGGAGAGTGGATATTTAATGTAACTATGGATGGAGACTCGAGGAAGGAGAATTGGATGGGAGGGAGCTTATATAAGTGATCAGAACTCACAAGGGAGGGGAGAATGTGCTTTTGGAATAATATTGTAATGTTAAAAGGAGATCAATGTGTGCTTTTTTGGCTAGCTTTTTAAGATGACAGACAGCAAGGATAGATTTATCCTTGTAAAGGGTTTACATGCAAGGTGTGCTATAAACAAAGTCCCAAGGGATTTTGAAGGCTAATTATATGGGCACAGCCAAAAGTGATCGGGACTAGTCCATTTTTTCAATTTTTCTGGCAGTCCAGTCTATAGACTGGACTGGAACTGTCCAGTTTCTAACAAGGACTGCCAGGATCTAACACGGACTGTCCACTTTTCTGACAGTCCAGTCTGTAGACTGGACTGTCAGAAAAGTGGGCAGTCCTAGGACTGCCACAATGGGATAGCCCCGATCACTTTTGACTGTGCCCATATAATTAGCCGATTTTGAACTGTAACCAACTTCCTCTGAATGCTTTTCCCTATTGGAATTGAATGTGGAAGGTACACCAATTAGGGACAAATTGCTTCCTTAATTTATAACTGTTGTTGTATATGTCTCGTGTTAAACTATCGAGAAAAAAAACTCGGGATGAGTCGAAGCATCGATACATGACTTGAAAGAAAATAAAGGATATAAGATTTTCAGAACGTTATACCGCGGTACACTGTCGATATGTTGGAAGAAGCATTTTTTATTCCCACAAGTTTAGTTTATGCACATTTTTTTATAACATTTTTTTTATCGAAAATAAATATGAAGGTATTGTTTTCGAATTCCTTTATAATTGTGTTTCGAGTGAATTATAATTCTAGATCTGCTAGTGAGTCGAGCCCCTCCTTGGGGTCGGAGATGTCCGTAGTTCGCTTGCATAACCCCCCACGTGGGGTCAGACTGCTCAGGAGTCGCTTGGACCCCTGCATGTTGTTGATCTTGTCCACCACTGTCGTTCGATTGTTACCAGAAACCTTGGTTTAGTTAGTTGTAAAAAAAAACATGTCCAGTTAATCCGTAACCAGTCAAATTAATGAATTCCCAGAAATTGATTTAGCAGAAGCAAATCATGGACTGTCTACTTCAACAGTACATAAGTTCTAGCTTGAATATATTCTCTGTGTCTGTTTTCACCTACGCGCATAGAAAAGGTTGACATTAAATACTTTGTAGGAAGGAATATGAGAGGGAGTTATGGAAAAGGCTGACAGTAACACTATGAATAACTCTCAAATCTTTGTTTATTTGTACAGTAACACTATAAGGACAAGGTGGGGAAGCACACGAAAGCGCAAAGCTCAATATTAATTAATGAACAAGCTAATAAAGCTTGTTTAAAATGGTATGGAAGCTAATGGCTTAGCCAGTAGCAACAGCCACTAACTAATAAAGAGAGATTCAAGGGGGATTTCCGGACATAGAATTTCACAGCTTGAGGTCATTGATGTCACAATCAGTGAACATATGCATGCTAATGAAGCATATATATGCTTAATTTTATTGAATAATCTGAACAATATATACTATTCAGTGGGTGCGTGGTTAACAACTAGAGAGGACCAACATCAAGAAACACCTACATTCGATGACAGGATATGATTATCGGTAAGCAATCGAGTTTGATTTTATATATATATATATATATATATATATATATATATATATATATATATATATATGTGTGTGTGTGTGTGTACATATGCTTGGTGTGTATCTCGTGTAACCATAGTATTTTTGTGACATGGAATCAATAGGATATGTGAAACTGCGCAAAAAACATATGTCGATCCTGATGTCCATCCACTTAGTATCTCGACATGAACTTCATCAGTTTCCCACAACACCCGTAAAAATGGTCAAGATTAAGCTAGCTAGCTAGCTAGCTTTTGATCAATGGAGGGCATGCATGTGTTAACGATGAAATTATTCCATCATTCCAACGAGCATCGAACAATATGTATGCATGATCATATGTGTTTAATGGCAAGACATATATGCTCTGACAAATCCAAATTGTACTACAGAGCCACTGAAGTCCAGCCAAAGAAACTCATATCGGAACATATTCTCATATTCCTTGGATCAGCTTTTAGTTGCTCAATATCTTTGATAATTAAACAAAGATCTTTGGAGAAGAAGAGGGCTTTATACGAGTTCCCCAACTTTCTTTCTTTGCCATATATATTCTCTTCTCTCTTCCTTTGTTCTCATCCAGTAGTAGTTGATGTACGTACCTTGCCGTATGTAGTATATTGCCTGCTGTTCGCATCAGATTAAATAGTTTACGGAAAATATATATATATGGCAAATATGCTGTGGTTAATTACTTCATAGCTAGCTAGCCTTCTTCTTTAGACATTGAAAGGTCAAGTGGTTGTGCAACTAGCTAGGTAGAGCAGCACAAGAGAGGAAAACCCTTGTCAAATCTTGTTGTTTGTATACCGATATCTATGTTTCACTTTATCAGGTTTTGAATATATACTATGCAGTTTTGGGCTAGCTAGGTGTGGTTAACACACTT